>AWOL01S0117407.1:1767-35363 GCA_000715115.1 Nicotiana otophora
TCTTACACCCACGTTATCCAGGGGCATAGTGGTGAGCTGCCTTTCTGAGCCGTTCTGCAGCTACTAGTGTTTCTCCTTGTATTTTTCATTCTGTCTATTTTTATTTCAGACAGTATTTGAGGCTTTGTATAATCTACTAGATGCACATACACTTGTGACACCAGGTCTTGGTACACACATTGGTAGAATTTGGTATTTTATTATTTTTCTTGATTTTAAATTTTGTCAATGTATGCTTAATTTATTAAGTTGTCTTGTCTAGCTATAGTGTTGGGCGTCATCACGACCTATAGGTGAAATTAGGTCGTGACATTGCATGTGGGTAATTTTCTCAGACATGACTAAAAAGTATTTTCAAATCTTCATGGATGATTTAATACTTTTTCGTAAAACATTTGAAGATTATTTCTATCATTTAACCTTGGTGATTTAAAGATGTGAAGAGACATATTTGGCTCCTAACTAGAAAAAATATCATTTTGCGGTTATAATATCCCTAATATTTAGGGACAATTTGGACATCGAGCAGAAAAACAAATATAAAGAAAAAGGGTTAAATGGGCAAAGCCTAACCATAACAAAGCGAGGGAGGCTTATTCACGCAAGAGGCTTCAGAAGAAGCCTTACAAATTGAAAACAAAGGAAAGAAACGGAGAAGAAAGGCAACTAAGGAAAAGAAAAGAAAGGGAGAACAAGAGAGGAAAGGGAAGATAAAAATAAAGATTTTGATTTCAAATCATTAAAATCTAGGCAATTAGAGGTCGTCTTGGTGGATTTTATTGGCATTTCAAGTAAGGCCATGAAGGTATAAATGGGGATTTTAACAACTTATCTGCTTTAAACTATTATTTTTGAATCCAAAAGTAACTATTTAATGCATAATTCTGATGTAAAATGTTGATCTCAGGTGTTAAGATGATTCAGATAAGTGAAAGATGGAAAAAGCTGAAAAGAAACAAGAATGAACAAAGAACAACCGAAGTTTGAAGATAGGGATTAGTGCAGACCACACTTTTTAGAGTGTTGGCCGCACCGTCTCAGTATGCATCTAACAGAAGGCAGAAATCATGACTACCGACGGAAAGCCAAGTGTAAACTAGTACGCCTGATCGAATCTTCATGTAACGACCCGGCTTCGTTTCGAGAGTTATAGCCCCATTTTCTCCATTTCTGTTTTCTTTTGTGCTTTTCAGCTATATTATGTTATATCGGATTGTTGGTTCGGGTCCGGAGTAGTTTCGGAGTGGATTGAGACACTTAGTCTCTAAAGTAGAAGCTTAAGTTGGAAAAAGTCAACTGGATGTTTACTTATGTGTAAACGATCTCGGATTTGAATTCTGATGGTTCCATTAGCTTCATTAGGTGATTTTGGACTTAGGAGTATGTCCGCAATGTGATTTGGAGGTCCATAGTAGAATTAGGCTTCAATTGGCGAAAGTTGAAAATTTGGCGATTTTGGTTGGCAGTGAAAAATTTGATATCGGGGTTGGAATGAAATTTCGGAAGTTGGAGTAGGTTTGTGGTGTCATTTTTGATGTTGGTGTAAAATTTGAGGTCATTCGGACGTGGTTTGGTTGGTTTCGGTATCGGTTGTCGAATTTGAAAGTTTAGAAGTTCTTAGGCTTGAATCCGAGGGTAATTTGATGTTTTGATGTTGTTTTGAGTAATTCGAATGCTCGACTAAGTTTGTATGTTGTTATATGATTTGTTGGTACGGTTGGTTGAGGTCCCGAGGGGCTCGGGGTGATTCTGTGTGGTTAACGGATTGTTTGAAGTTGGAAAAATGCAGCTGAAGCTGCTGCTACTAGTATTTCCGCACATGCGGAGGGGGAGCCACAGGTGGGATGGAGCAGAAGCGCTTGGAGAAGTCGCAAGTGCGAGCAAAGCTAAGGTGGGCTGGAAGCACAGGTACGAGCGAGCTATCACATCTGCGAGCCCACAGGTGCGAGACCTGGGGCGCAAATGCGAAAGGGAGGAAAATGACTGGCTTTGCAGATGCGGAGAATTATGCGCAAGTGCGAAAGGTTGGTCACAGATGCGGAACCTGGGATCTTGAGTGAGTTCCGCACGTGCGATGTAAATTCTGTAGGTGCGGCGTCGCAGAAGCGGAATAAAGGGCCGCAGGTGCGATATTGCTGGCAGAAAAGTTCCAGCTCGAGGTTTTGCCTTCCATTTTCGATTTTGGACTTGAGAAACTCGGGAGAGAGGCAATATTTCGAAGGTTTTCAAAGAGCAACGTTGGGGTAAGTAATTCTAACCCATAATGGTATAAATTTCGTGAATCTATGGCTTTGTTCATCATTTAATTAGTTGAATGTTTGGAGTGAAATAAGGGGTTAAGGCTTGGGATTTTGAAGAGAGTAAATTAAGAATTTAAGGGAACAAATAATGTCGAATTTCGATAAATTTTGTATGTATGGACTCGTGAGTGAATGAGCTTTCAAGTTTTCTAACTTTTGTCCGATTTTGAGTCGTGAGCCCAGGGGCCGGGTTTGAGTGAATTTCGGGATTTGGCCTATAAATTAATATTTTCCTTGTGGGATTCATTGCTTTAGCTCATATTGATCATATTTTATTTTTCGTTGCTAGATTCGGGTCATTTGGAGGTCGGTTCGAGAGGAAAGAGCATTACGGAGTAGGAGTTCTACGCTATTGAGGTAAGTAACAATTTTAAATCTGGTTTTGAGGTTATGAAATCCGGAGTTTGGTATGATGTGACTGTTGGAGGTGGCACCCGTGCCAGGTGACGGGTGTGTGAGTGTACGCCGTGAGAGATTGATACTTGGTCCGTTCCGAGAGACTGTGAAGTCTAATAGCCTTTAAATGTATTTATATGCATTCCTCTCTACTAGAACTTGACTGTTTTCATGTTAGAAATCATGCTTGGGCTATATTCCTGCTCATGGTAGTTATACTCAGTCATAGTGATTCCTGTATATGTTTACCTAAGTCTCTGTTATTTGTTTTCCTTGATGATATACTGTAACACTTTGATTTGGGTTGTTTTCCCTTTCTTTATTGAGAGATGTGAGACTAGAGAGGTTCATTACTGAGTAAAGCCGAGGGCCTAGTTGTGAGGTATTGTTATATGGAACGTGAGTTGTCCGTGCGGATCCTTATGTTTATACTATGGCACGTGAGTTGTACGTGCAACACGTGAGTTGTCTGTGCGAATCCAGATATGATATTATAGCACGTGAATTGTTCTTGCAGCACGTGAGTTGTCCGTGTGGATCCAGATATGATATTGTAGCACGTGAATTATCCGTGCAACACGTGAGTTGTCCGTGCGGATTAGCGCTTGGGCTATAAGAGCCCCTCATGAGTCTGAACACCCCCAGTGAGCGTAGGTACATATTGAGAGTGTGTGTTGAGGGCTGAGAGCCGAGAGTGTGAGCTGTTGAGATGGGTTGAGTGACTGCTGCCTTGAGAGGTTGTATTTGCTTTTATTTATTATTGCTCTCAGTTGTTATCTGTTGTTGTTGTGAAATTTCTGGAAGATACATATTTGTTTTACATGAGCGCGAACTGATTTGACTTATACCACAGGATTTGAAAGCATGTTCACTCTTTACTGAAAACTTTTAAAATGAACTGTACTGTATAGCTTGTCACTGCTTCTCAGTTCCTTATTTATTTCTATTACTTGCTGAGTTGGTTGTACTCATGCTACACCCTACACTTCATGTGCAGATCCAGGTGTATTTGACCATGGAAGTCGTTGAGTTCCGGCGCGATCGAGTACCGGAGACTACGAGGTAGCTGCCGGCGTCCGCAGGACCTTGTCTCTCCTTATATATTTCTTTCTGTCTTGTATTGATACTTAGACACTAGTTGTATTAGTTTGGTTATCTAGATACTCATGACTTAGTGACACCCCGATGTCGGGCTATTTTTCCGCACTTATATTTTATTTGGATTTTATCCTATATTTATGAGAAACTTCGGTTATTTTAAATATCTTAATTCACTTATGTTAAATTTTGAAAATGTTTTGGAAAGGTCGGCTTGCCTAGTACCACGATAGGCGCCGTCACGACGGGTTGGGTTTTGGGTCGTGACACTTTAGAAGTTCAGAGATTCAGCAGTTTGGAAGATTTGGCAGCTCTGTCAAGTGCAGTTGCAATTGCCAAGTGCGATCCGTAATTCATAAAGTTTGGCCGCAATCTACACTCACATCAGTAGAAGATTTGAATGAAATCAAGCAGAGTGCGGACTGCACCATCAAAGTGCTGACCGCACTCCACTCCAAAGGATATTGTTTGAGCAAGTTCTTATATTGTGAATTAATAGCTGCATTGGTTTATTCCTTTATGACTTAGTTTCTACTTGAGAAAGAGAAACTGGGTTTGGATAATCTCGCTAACAAGGAATTAGGCTAGTTGTGAGATCGATTAGGCCTAATTAACAGATTTAGACCAAAGATAGGAAGAATCTCACTTGGGATTATAATCGATTATGCTTAGTACTATCCTCTTTGACTTGAGGGAGCTAACTGGAAAAATTTACTCCTTAATCGAGAGATATTAAGTGACTACTTAAGAACTAAAAGTTATAATAACCCCAATCAACTAGGCAAGCATATTAGATCTCACATAATAGGTTTGCACATAGGCAAGAACTGCAATTATAGGCTTTTTCTATTAAGTACAACTTTAGAGTAAGTCATGCATATTAGGAGTTTGGTAATTTGTTATATAGATAACTCTTAGCATAATTATTAGTTTTAATCACTCACTCTTTGTTGAAAGCTAAATTAGGATAATTCGAATTTCACTTTATAGGTGTCTAATCTAGCATCAATCAAACTCCTCGTGGTTCGATCCCGACTCTTAGTTGGGTTAATTAAATTGCATAGAATCATATTATATTTCTTATTAAGGTGTGTGTGGATGTTGTCAACCGTTTCAAGGCAAGTGAGACTTTTAACCTTTCAAGTGCTTGATTTTCTAAAAGCATGATTTATAACTTGCATAAATGATTTCAAATACCATATATGTTGTAAGGCGAGCGCGTGCTAGGTCGTTATAGAGTTTTCAATAATCTATTATGTTTGTTATGACTTATTCGTGGTACTTTTGAGATACCAAAGCATATTCTATACCTATTTTCGATAACTGAGCATGACATACTTGTTGTATTGATTGGGAGAAATTATGATCCATCTCGTTGATATACATGTTGAATATTCATGACATGACTTTTTTTATATCATGTAATGTTGTTTGACTCGCACTATCTGCCTTATTTGCTTGCAATAAGGGGATACGAGTATCATGTTGATTCCTTTTGTCGTTCTATTAGGTGAGGACGTATGAGTTGGTCTAGTGGATCCTATATCAATAAGGGCCTAGTGTGTACGAGTTGATATAGTAGATCTTATATCATAAAGGCCTAGTATGTATAAGTTGGTCAAATAGGCCCTCTATCCATGAGGGCCTAATGTGTTGGGTTGATCTAGCCATTCTATCAGTGAGAGCTTAACGTATGTGAGTTGGAGTATGACTTATCTACATGTTTATAATTTGTTGAACATACTATGATAGATTAATATTATGTAGGTTATACTTTGTGCATGCATGTATGATATTTTAAAGACTTACTCGGAGGGTATGACATGTGGGCATGTGGTGATCTTGATGGGCCTAGGCCCATTCTTGTTGTTGTTTCATATCTTATGCAGATCCTACCAATAGTATAGTTGGGGACTTTATTGATCTTGTTTGGGGTAGCTTTTGAAATCTATTTAGTTTTCACGATCCAAAATACTACTAAAGGCTGTGATGATTCCTAATCCGCTCGCTAGGCAAGCCAATACATACTAGCAACAAAAACTCCAATTATTAAATCATTTAACCATTTAACCATTTTATAATATGAATAACAATGCGCAATAAATTTCAATTCCATATCATAAATACATAATCACTGACAAGGTCTAAACATGACCACAATTCCCAAAACATGGTGTCATTACATCACAACATCTAATAAGAGCAACCAGAATCAATTGAATAAATACATCTGTCCGAAAAAAATTACATAGACAGAAACAGATAAGTAGAAAAGGGGGACTCCATATGCTGCGGATTGGATCAAGTAAAGAAGATCATCATGAAGTCTCCAATAATGCTCTTACTCAGCTCAATGGGTACCGCTAATACCGGTCTCAGAACCTGCATAAAAATACACAGAATTATAGTATGAGTACAAAACTACGGTACTCATTAAGTATCAAGTTTAGACTAGAATAAGTAGTGGCGAGGGATCGACTCTGACACCTACTAACAACTTAATAAGCATATGAAGCATAAAGAGAACATGATATTGCGGAACGAGTCTGCCAATAGAAACTCAGTAAAAGCTGAAATTTAGATATGCTTTTCAGACAATGGGATAGAATACAATATCACTTATCTTAGTTATGTCCATAATCATGATATGATTCAATCATCATTAACATATCATATAGGAACCACTGTATGACTCTAAACTGCCAATACATACTCAAACAAGGGGAATACAATAATAGTTATTCACAATCACAATATGAGTCAGTCAACAGTCTCTCTCTCACACACACACACACTCACACACACACACACACACATATGTATATATATATATGTGTGTGTATGTGTGTGTGTGTGATACAGTATCCAAGTGTCCAAATAGAACCGGTTTCAGTGTCTACAGTCATAGTACCCAAAGTAACATGGCTAATCACCTAACTCCGGAAGAATGATACTCTTCCAAGCCACCCGATCCACAAATATTTCTAACAATCCACACAGTATCATTAATATTCAATATCTTCTCATAATATTCATGGTGCCAAAATTCTCACTATTTCACAATATTTAACTCTCAAACTCATAGATATACGTATGAGGAAACATAATTAAAGGCACCGAATCATAATAATAGAAATGCGGATAAAAGTACATAAGGCTAAAAGATGGCTATGGCTAATCATGTAATTTAATTCATCTCAACAATTCAATAAGCAAGTTCATCATTCAAAAGTCTTATCATAATATTTATCATCAATTAAGCCATTTAACCACCAAATCATAAATCAATAAGACAAGTATATGACTACAACTCACAAAGAAACTTAATATGGTAAAATAATTATTTATGCACAATTCAACAAGTCATAACCTTAAACATGATTCTAAGACATAATTATAAGTCATCATATAGTTATAGAATAAACTAAATATGAATAAGGAATTCACATAGTCCAAATAAGGCATAATCATAAGTCAAACATTTACCGAATATGGTCATAACCTAGATACACATATACGCTCGTCACATCGCATATATATGGCTCCTAAATCAAGCAACATGTATCAAATAGATCACCTATGAGGAGAATTTCCTCTTATAAGGATATACAAGATATTTACCTCCACATGGCAAGATTTAATCAACAAAAACCGTGTTTTCTTTCAAATAAAACTCTGGACCACTCGAATCAAGCCAAATACAACTCAATAACATAAAAAGGTCATAGGAATAAATTCCAAACAATAAAGTTTTAATCTTTAATCAAATTCACAAAAATAACCAAAAGTCAACCCCTAGCTCACATGGTCATAATTCGAGTCAAGTGGTTGATCCTGACTACACATAACCCCACGAGTACAAATATTTTAATAGGTTCCAAAACCAGGTCCAAATCGACTCCCAAATCTCCAATTTACACTCTGCAAAATTATAGACAAACCCCCCAAATTTCTCTTCACAATTTCAAGTTTTAAGTGTAGGAATTCATGGGGAATAAATATATAAAATCAAGTCTAAATAAAAATTGCTTATCTCCAAAGTAGTGGTGAAATATGCCACTTTTTAAAGTCTAGGGCTTAAAATATGAAATAATGGGCAAAGTCCCAAAATTGAACAACTTAAAATACTCTTAGAAATTACCATTTGCAATCGCGGCAAAACCCTCGCAATCACGATCAACAATTCAACACTGCTTCCTAAAATTCCTGTGTGAACGTGAAGGTCAACTGGCCTCTCCACTCCACTTATGCGAAGGTCCAATCGCTAACACGACAGTTAACTCCCCAACACTTTGCTAATGCGATTGCTCTTATGCGAATGTGATCCATGCCGACTGCTAGACTTGTAACCTTTTCTGTGATCGTATAGGTACCCTCGCAATAACGAAGTACAAAACTTTAACTTCCAAACTCTTCTCCGCTAATGCGAGATTATCTCGCGAACATGATGCACAACTGACACCAGCCAAAGACCAAAATGTGAACTCAACCGAAATGATCTGAAACCACCACGAATCATACCCTAGTACCGCATGACCCTGTTAAATCACTCCAACATGTCCAAATACCTTATCCAAGGGCTCGAAACACCAAAAATAATATCGAAACCAAAAATCGAGATCAAAATCTCTCTTAACTTCAAACCTTCAAACTTCGTCGAACGTGTGTGAATCACTCTTAGATATTCTGGATCACAACCAAATTTTACACACAAGTTTAAATTAACTAAATGAAGTACCCAAGGTGTAAATCCACAATTGAAGCCCGATAATACCAAAGTCAACTCCCGATCAAACTTAAGAACTCTCCAATTCTTCAACTTGTCTACTTTCGACGAATAGAGCCAAAACCTTCTAGGAACCCCCGAATCCAAATTCTTTAACGCGATCAAGTCCAAAATCACCATAAGAACCTATTAAAACCATAAAATACTTATTTCGAGATCGTTTATTCAAAAGTCAAATCTTGGTCAACTCTTCCAACTTAAAACTTTCAGGAATAAAACATATTGGGCAAGTGAAGTGCTTGAGTTCTTATAGGCATACTTTCTATCAGTGTACAGAAATAGAGCCTGTCAAACGAGATAATAAATAAAATATTTAGACCCTATAGGCATGTTTTCTACCCTTTTATGCAAAATAGAGTATACCCCAGCCCCCCTTTTACTAATTTTCCCATTATTCATTATTATAAGTTATTACATGCCCAAATGCAATACTACAAACTCAAATATGAATAGTTACAGAATGAAGCAACTATAGGCCCAATAGAATAGTGACATGCCCAACACGAAATAACCCAGTGCATGTTGCTGGGCCTTCAATAGCCTTTCTTTTCGTATGACCAGTAGACCCCAAATCCCAGGCTTATAACAACAATAGAGCATGCCTAAATCCGACGCCCAAGTCCAACATATATGGCCCAACACCAGGCCCAAACGAATGACTTACCTCTCCAATTAGATGTCAAACTTAACCATACAAGCAACAAACTACACGTTGAATTAATTAAACAGCCTTTGAAGTCCACACACTTAGTTCTTCGGACGGCAACTAACAGTAGTCTAAACTAAAGCATATAGACAAGATCACATGGAGTAATATACATAAGATGGCCTTATGTTATGTTTCAGGAATAAGTTCAAAATGACAGGGTGGACATCACAAGCTAACAAACAATCCCAAGTACGGTTTTAGAATAAAATATGATCCAGGATCAACTTAAATTACTTTAGACATAAGATTTTAACAGAAGCACCTTGCAGAATCTCAGACAGAAGCAAGTGAAATAGTAGTTTTTACTTGGAAGTTCCTAGCATGAGAGTCTAGTGCAAGTAAGATCACAAATAGCACCACAAACAGGCTAGTGAACATATAACAATTCACTTAATGAGAAATTTTAACATTATCAATCATAACACCAAGGTCTAAACAGCATCAGAACTCATAATAGACAAGAATGTATCAAATCCAGGTTAACATGGCTGGCATGTACTAGGGCTTGACTACGTATGGAAGAAGAGGCCATGCATTGAATCTCATCCTAGAATTCTTAGGCAGTATTGAAGAACACAGGATTAAACAGGGCAGGGAACACACTTTAGAATTTGGAAGTAGCGGAAAAGGCATGTTCGGCTAATAACATGATCAGAAATTAACTCTTAGAAAGCATTAAGTTATACTTCAACGATTCAACATGAATTAGAACATATTCTGGACATAAATTGGTTTATCACAAGAATCAAGAATAAGGCAAAGAGATAAACTCAGAATAAGCAGTAGCAATAAGCATTCGAACACACATACTAGGGTAAACATGCTTAAGAAAGCCACGGTCAAAGTTAAAAATTAGGCAAGTTCAGATATTAGAGAAGTATAGAGCCTCAAGAATAACTTCAAAGTAGATAGGGATATGAATAATAGCATGTTGATTCATATAAGTTTTAGGGACATAGATATACAAAGAAGGAACTCAAACAAAAAGATAATGAAATTGCAAAGGACAAAGGTACTTACCAGTTACAGATTAACGAATAAGTAAACAAGAAGAATAATTTTAGCAGTACTCCAATAATCAATAGTAGAAGAGAGCAACAAAACCCAAACCCAGTGTGTCAAAGTTCACAAGGGCTTCAGATGGGCCCCGAGCAATGCTCGCACTAGGAAGACCGATAGAACGAACTCCGATGGCCTTGGCTTTCAGCCGACCAAGAACCAAAATTTTTAGAATAAAGTGAGTGATTGAGTGATAGTGATAATAACAATAGTTAAGTGGTAGTTGTTCTTGCAGTAATCGTTAAGACTTAGAGGGGAAGCGGGGAAGGGGGGTTTATATAGTGGTAGAAATTGAAAGAACAAACATGGAAAATAATCAATTAAGCACAAATAAAGAAAGAAAATATCATATGAAAATCAAAATAAGTAAAAGAGATGGAGAGTCTCAAACCCTAATTGGGTTCAATCATCTGAAAATCGAACCAAGAGTGCAAATCGCTCTTTGTTGAGTGTATATAGACGTAATAATGCCCAAAATCAAAGATTTGAGTCATTCCAGTCCGATATCGGAAGTGATACTTCCCAAACTTGGGCAAGCACCTAAGTAACACCATAAACAGACGACTAATAATGAGAAAAGATTAATAAGGTAAGTATATCATAGGTAGATTCCATCTCTGGGTTAGAATCGGAGAGGAACTAAGAAGCGGCGACTAAGGTTTCTTAGAGAAGAAGAGAAGATGAAAGGATTTTGGGGAGGCTGTCTAAGAAGAATGAGCACTAGGGTTTGGGGCGGATTAGTTAATGATGGGAGATAGGCTGTGAGCCGTTGATCTCTGGGATCAACGGCTGGGATGAAAGGAAGAGTGGGACAGGTCGTATATAGTGGGTACCGACCAGTTTTATTATAGGGTTGTTTGGTTTTGGGCTGGTAAAGGGTGAGCTGGGGTGAGCCAAGTGTTTTGGGCCATATATGGTCCGAAATTAGCCCTGTTTTGGGCTATAAAATTAAATATACGAAATTTATTTAAAATAATTTATAAAAATATTACTTATGCAGTAAAATGATTGAAAATAATATCTTAGTATTATAAAAAAAATATAAACATGCTATTTTAGTATAAACAATGTAAATAATGTAGTTATGTATAGAATATAGGTTATTATTGCAAAGTTTTATGAATAGCTCGAAAATACAATTGTAATTATATAAAATGAAGTGTTATAAAGCATATATGTAGGTATAAATAATAAGTTTGGATGATTAAATCATCACAAAATAATTTGAAGGAGTAATTAATAAATATTTGAATAATTTAAATGCAAGAAAATTAATTTTAAAGCCTTAAAAATTATGAAACAATAAAGAAAATACTTATATGACTCTTGTAAATTGGTGATGATGCAAAAATAATATTTTAAAAGTATATATGATATTTATAAAAATATAAGGGATAAATTGGGTATCAACAGTAGGTTGACTTTTTATTATCGGGTTTGGAATTTGGTTTTGGGGCTTGGAATATGTCCATCATGCTAATTAGAACTTGTCTGTAAAATTTGGTGTCAATCGGAGTTGATTTGATAGTATTCAGACGCTTGGTTGCAATTCTAGAAGTTCTTGAACTTTACTTTGAAATTCATGCGTTTTGGTATCCGATTCGTGGTTCTAAATATTATTTTTGTGTTTTGATCGTGCGAGCGAGTTAGTATTATATTTTTAGACTTGTATAGATTTTTGGTTTGAAGCCCCGAGGGCTCAGATGAGTTTTGGACTGAAACTAAACTTGCTGGTGTGTTGGTGCTCTGATGTCGCAATTGCGAGCACCAACCTCACAATTGCGAACCTAGCAGGGGGTCTCAGGTGTCGCAATTGTGATGCGTGGTTCGCAATTGTGAAGTATGGGTTTGGGTAGGGCATTTCGCATTTGTGATGCATTTGCCTCATTTGCGACCCACAGTCGCATTTGTGAAGTTCCCCTTAAGTCTGTCAGTGCCGTAATTGCGATAAATTCTTCACAATTGCGATATATACAACTCAACAAAAGTTTGGAAAATAGGGATTTTGGTCTCATTTCTCATATCTTAGAATCCTAGACTCGGTAGGAGACGATTTGGAGAGTAGATTTTCATCTACAAATATTGAGTAAGTGATTCTAATAAATTTTTAACTATATTTCATGATTATATCTTAGATTTAACATCAAATGGAGAATTACTCTTCCAAATTAATATCAAATCTCTCAGAAGCCAAAACCAACCATAAATACAAGTTATAATGAATTATATAAAGCTACTCAAGGTTTCAAACCACCAAACAAAATACTAGAGCTTAAAATAACCGGTCAGGTCATTACATTAGGTGAGCTAACCGGTCTCAGATTGTGGTGGAATCTCTTTGTAGATGATGGTATAGATGTGGAGGTAGTTCAAGATGAGGAGGAAAAATTACTTTGAGGTTATTTATTCATGAATTTGTCAAGACTATGATGGTTACTTTAGTCTCTGCTAAATGTGATGCCTTGGAGAGACTTGAACTATGGGACAACAATTACTACTTAGCTTATGACATGGAGTTGCCTTGGTTAGTTGGGGCTGACTTCAATGTTGTGATGAATGAGGAAGAAATATTGGAGGGTTTCCCGTATATCCAGTATGAGGATTTTGCTTTTTCATAAATTCTTGTGGGTTGTTTGAGGTGGGTTTCAAGGGCGGTTCGTTTACATGGTGGAATGGAAGGGCGAGTGATGATTGCACTTTAAAAGGTTGGATAGAATAATGGTGAACCAAACACTTTCAAAATTGGTTTGGTCAATTGGAGTTTGATCATCTTCCACGTATAGGTTTAGACCATGCACCACTCTTCCTCACTTATGGAGAACAAACACAACACTATATCAAGCAAATTAGAATTTTGAAGTTTTGGGTTGAACATGCCACCTTTTTGGAGGTTGTGAGGCAGAATTGGGAGGTGGACATTGTTGGAGACCCTTTTATTATATTCAAACAAAAAATGAAAAGGGTGAAGGACGCTTTATCTAGGTGGAGTAGAGAGACATATGGTGATATATTTAATACTTGCAATCTGGAAAGACATTGTGAACATCAAGGAAGGTTGTTTGAAGAGGTTCCTTGTGAAATCAATAGAATGGTGCTTCACAAAGAAGTACTTTCACTGTGAGGAAGAATTTGAAAATAAAAAGGGGGAATAACTTGGTTTATGGAATGGAACATAAATAGTAGGCCTTTTGTAACCTAGTTAATGGGGGGAGGAAGAAATTTTAACTACGTAGGATTCAAAACTAGGTGGGAGTTTGGGTGGATTCTATGGATCAAATGGCTTTAGAGGCAATCTCTATCTTACAAAAACATTTTAATCAAGAGGAAGAACCGGCTAATTAAGATCTATTGAAACATGTTCCTTCAATGGTTACTAATGAAGACAACGTGTCACTTTGTACTACACCATCCTTGGAGGAGGTTAAAAGGGCAGTGTTTGAACTTAGTGAGGTAAGTGCTTGTGGACCCGATGGTTTTCAGGTTCATTTTACCAAACTTATTGGGATATTGTGAAGGAGGATGTGCATAATGTGGTGAAAGCTTTCTATGATGGTCATACATTGCCAAAGTCCATCACTCATAGAAACTTGATGTTGTTGCCTAAGAAACCTGTGATCCAAACATTTTTGAAAATGAGGCCTATTAGTTTGAGCAATTTCATCAACAAAGTTACCTCTAGGGTAATTTATGATAAGCTTGAGGGGCTGTTTTCTTCCCTTATCTCATCAAACTAATCCGGGTTTGTTAAAGGAAGGAATATTATAGAGAATGTACTACTCACTCAAGAGATTGTGACGAATATAAGGAAGAGTGGGAAACCGACTAATATGGTCATCAAGCTTGACATGGCTAAGGAGAATGATAGAGTCTCATGGTTCTATATTGCAAGGATAATATGGTAAATGGGGTTTGATGAGAAGTTTATAGACATGGTTTGGAGATTGGAGGCCAACAAGCGGTACTCCATCTTGTTGAATAGGCAACACACAGTTTCCTTCATTCTACTAGAGGGGTGAAACAAGGAGATCCCTTAATGTTCATTTTGTCTGTGAAGGTTCTGTTTGGGGCTTCAAATAAGCTATTTGAGAATATGGATTTTAAGGGATTTAGGATGCCAAAGTGGAGCTTAAACTTGAACCACCTAGCCTATGTGATAACACTATCATATTTGCTTCTGCTCAAAGGGAACCGCTGGAGATGATGATGTCTACATTGAAGGAGTATGAAAAGGTATCCAGGTAGAAGATAAATATAGACAAAAGATACTTTTGTGCGCATGAAATAGTGGCAACAATATTGCACAATGAGGTTCGACAAATCATAGGTTTGTCAAAGGCGATTTTTACTTATTTGGGGTGTCATATCTTTTACATTAGAAGGAGAGATGTTCTAAAATGAGTTGATTAAAAGATAAAGGAAAAATTGCAATCTTGAAAAGGTAAGTTGTTTTCTTTTGGGGGAAGGCAGTACTTATTAAACATGTCTTGCAAAGCATGCCAATCCATCTTTCATCAGTAGTTGATCAGCCCAAATGTGTGCTTGATGCTATAAGATCTTTGCTAGATTCTTTTGGATTAATAAGGAGGGTAGGAGGAGTAAGCACTGGTCTTCTTGGTTGAACCTATGTCTACCAACACAAGAGGGTGGATTAGGGTTTTGGTGCTCTATGATGTGTTTTAGGCACATTTTTCAAAACTATGATAGAAATTCCAGACTTCTAAATTATTGTGGGCAGATTTTATGTGGAATAAGTATCGCAAGAAACAAATTCCTATATTGGTGCAATGGAAAGATAGTTCACATGTATGAAAAAATAATTGGAGGCTAGTATCTCTATTGAGCATGAGATTTGGTGGAAACAGAAGAGTGGCACTTCTAGCATTTGACATGATAACTTGACAAAGTTGGGGTCTTTGTGTCACATAGTTCCGATGACTTTAACATCAATGAAGAGATTCAATATGTCGAGGAGCTAATGGAGTATGGCCAATGGAAGGAACAACAACTGCTTCATCTGTTCCCGGATAAGGTAGTGGATCATATTAGACAAGATTTGGGATATTAAGGATACAGATCAGTAGGATAAGCTATGTTGGATGGTCACAGGTTCTGGAAAGTTAACAGTAAATAGTTCAAGGGATCTACTAACGCATAGGGCTCCAATGTTGCAACCATTCATGACTATGTGGGTAAAGGATGTTCCTTTTAAGATGCCATTCTTTCTTTGGAGGGTTTGGAAGTTTAAACTTCCTCTTGATTGTGTTATTGGGAGGATGGTGTATATGGTTGTTTCTAAGTGTTGGTGCTTCCCGAGTCCACAAAAGAAATATTTTCTCATATTTTTCTTCATAGCTCATTTACTACTAGAATGTGGAAGTATTTTGGTGATGCATTGGGTATACAAGGTCTTCTTGGGAAACTTCATTAGTCCATATTAAAATGTTGGAGCTTTGAGTGTGAGTAAGTTGAAGCCTTTGATCCAAGCTGCCCCTGCCATGATTCTTTGGCAACCGTGAAAGTGGAGGAACATATGTATGAATGGAGGTACTACGTCCATTCGGAGAGTTGCTCATGAAATCACTAACAACCTCCATCATTTGGCCAGAGTGAGGTACCCTTGGATTCTTAATATACCTTTTTCATGGCCTCATATGGTAAAATATTTTGAAAGGTATAAGCTGTTGCTTAGGAGTAAGTTGGTGCATTGATCCTATCCGTCGGTGGGTTGGTATAAATATAACACGGATGGGCCTCAAGGGACAATCTGGGCCCTAGTTCCTAAACCGTTTGTGTTAGAAATATAGAAGGTTGTTTGGTGTGTGCAAGGGCAAGAAGGCTAAGGAATGGTGGAAACATGGAGGCAGAAGCTATAGGCATAAAAGAATGAATGGAATTTTGTGTTTTAAATTCCCTTCTACAGGTTATTATGGAGACGAACTCCTCGACAATGAAGAAGGTTTGGATAGGGCTTAGGGGGTCCTTTGGAGTATAGTGATGGAGGTGAATATGGTAAGGCAATTAAAGGGGTTAGGTCAAGTGAAAATTTCCCATGTGTTGAGGGAAGGCAATACGTTGGCTTAATTTTTCACTAACCTTTTTTATTTTGCAGGTGACATATCCTTTTACGACTTTCTTGAACTTCCAATCCAAGCGAAGAAGATCATTAATGTTGATAAATCTCAAATCCCTATTGTCCACACTACTAAACTCAAAAGAAGGGATCTAAGTTGAAGATTATACCTCAAACAAGACTGCAAATATGTGGAAGAAAAGGGACTCATGGGTTGTTTTGACACGCTAGACATATTGGTACATCCTTGTTGTACGCCTCACACTATTTAGGTATCATGTTAGCTAAAATCCTCACTTTGTTGAGATAGTTCTACTACAGTACACTTGGGTTTAGGTACTTTGGTTTTGGGCGTCCGTAACTCCTTTCCTATGTATGGTATTAACATTGTATAATGTTCATTCTATTGGAGGGGACTCAATAGATGGTAAAAGACTTCTATCATCTGTTATGGATGAACTTATGAAAACTACTAGGCCTCTTGTTGTTGTTATTGTCACGACCCAAACTAACCTTGTCGTGATGCGCCTATCGTGGAACTAGGCAAGCCGACTCATTTCCAAAACAACCGATATTTTTATTTCAAGGATAAATTCCAAGGCCATTAACATAAAAAAAACCTTTGTAAAGGGGATCAAATCAAAATAAAAGTGCGGAAAGAAAAGCCCGACATCGGGGTGTCACTAGTCATGAGCATCTACTACAATCTGTCTAACAATATCAAGGTTAACTCAGCCTGAAAAATAGCTAAATACAACTAGAGGAAGATAAGAGGGAGAAGAGCAGGGGCTGCAATCGCCAAACGGCTACGTTGCTATCTACAAGAAAATCTGCAACCAGAACACTCAATAACCACTACCGTGTCCAGCTATACATGAATCGGCACACAAGGTGCAGGGAGTAACGTGAGTACGCCAACTCAGTAAGTAACAACAATAAATAAAGACTGAGGAGTCGTGATGAGCAATAAAGCATATAACGTTCATTTCAAGAAATCTCAGTAAAATACCACATGATTTTAAAATCAGGATTTGAATCAAACATCTCGTTTAAACCAGTTCCAGTAAAAGTCATTTAAAAATATTTTTCCAATAGTTTTTCAAACAAAGGCTCAATGCAAAAGTGAGCAAAAATGATGAAATCATAAACAACCCCTCGGGCAAAACATCACTCATATACAGCCCCTCGGGCAAACCTCACAGTCACTCGTGCCACTCGGGCATACCTCACAATCACTCTTGCCACTCGGGCATACCTCACAATCACTCATGCCTCCCAGTCACTCAGCACTCGNGTGCAGTGAGTAACGTGAGTACGCCAACTCATTAAGTAACAACAATAAATACAGACTGAGCAGTAGTGACGAGTAATAAAGTATATAACGTTGATATCAGGAAAATCTCAGTAGAATATCTCATGCTTTTAAAATCAGGATTTGAATCAAAACATCTCATTTAAACCCAGTTCCAGTAAAAGCATTTAAAGATATTTTTCAACAGTTTTCAAACAGAAGAAAAATGCAAATGTGAGCAAACTGATGAAATCATAAACAACCCCTCGGGAATCCTCGCAGTCACTCGTGCTACTCGGGCATACCTCGCAATCACTCTTGCCACTCAGGCATACCTCACAATCACTCTTGTCACTTGGGCATACCTCACAACTACTCATGCCTCCCAGTCGCTCAGCACTCGGTACTCGGCACTCACACTCAGTAGGTACCTGTGCTCACTGGGGGTGTGTACAGACTCCGAAGGGGCTCATTCAGCCCAAGCGTTATATCAAGCCAAATCATGGCATAAATCACCCAGGCCCTCGGCCTATATCAAACATGTTGCGGCATGTAGCCCGATCCCATAAATATCCTCACAAATCAGGCCCTCAGCCTCACTCAGTCATAAACCTCTCAAGCTACTCGGACATTTCAGTAGAAAAAACAGGGCATTCGGCCCAAAACAACATTTATATGCATTAAAAATAGAGACATAAAACGGAGTTATGGAGTAAACAAGTATAACCATGACTGAGTATAGATTTTCAATTGAAAACAGTGAGAGGATAGTAAGAAAAGGCCCCTAAGGGTCCAAACAGCACTAGCACAAGGCCCAAATATGGCATTCAGCCCAATTTACAGAAACTCTTTCTAAAACATATAAGTATCATATAATTTCCGCAAAATATGCAACTTTACAGTTGCTACGGGACATACCAAGTCACAATACCCAACAGTGCATGCCCACATGCCCGTCACCTAGCATGTGCATCACCTTAAAATACTAGAATGATACAAAAATCAAGGGTTTCATACCCTCAGGACTAGATTTACAATCGTTACTTACCTCAAACTGGTCAAATATCTACCCCGCAATGCTCTTGCCTTTCGACTCAGCCTCAAAATGCTCCAAAGCTATTCAAAATCAGTACAATACCATCAATATACGCTAATGGAATGAATTCCACAAGAAAAACTATCAAATTAGACCAAAACCCAAAATTGGCTCAAACTCGGCCCCCCGGGCCCATGTCTCTAAATCCGATAAAATTTACAAAACTAAAAATTTCATTCACTCAATACCAAATTTATCCAAATCCGACATCATTTGGTCCCTCAAATCCGTAAATTAAACTCTTAAAAATTCCAAGCCCTAACCTCTCATTTTCACTAATTACATGATAAAACAATGGGGAAATCACCATATGTACGAGTATTAGGGCTCAAGTAACTTACCTCAATGAAATCCCTCTTGATTCCCTCTTCACATCTCTCCCAAAAGCTCCAAAACCGAATAGAAATGGTGAAGAATGCACCAAAATTCGCGAACTATGCAATATGTACCTTCTGCCCAGGCTTCTCGCACCTGCGGCCTTTTATTCGCACCCGCGCGACCGCACCTGCGGTCCCAACAACTGCACCTGTGCAAGTCACTTAAACGTCCAGGTTCCACATCTATGGCAAACCTATCGCACCTGCGCTTGCGCACCTGGGCGTGGTGCGCCGCATCTGCGAAGCCCGCCTTCTTCCTTCCCTCCGCATTTGCGCCCCAGGTCTTGCACCTACGGGCTCGCAGATGCGATAGCCTTCTCGCACCTGTGCATCCTGCCTAGCCCAGAATTTTCCGCACCTGCAAACCCCCATGCACACCAGCGGCCCCGCACCTGCGATCCTTTCTTCCGCAGGTGCGGAAATAGCAGAAGCAGTAGCTTCAACAGCAGTTTCCAACTTTCACAAATCCGTTAACCACTCGGAATCACTCAGAGGCCCTCGGGACCTCAACCAAAAATATAAAAATTCATATATCAACATACAAACTTAGTCGAACCTTAGAATCACTCAAAACAACATCCAAACACAAAATTACCCTCGGATTCAAGCCTAAGAACTTCTAAATTTCTAAATTCGGTAACTGATGCCGAAACCAACCAAACCACGTCCGAATGACCTCAAATTTTGGACACACATCACAAATAACACTAAGAACCTACTCCAACTTCCGAAACTCCATTCTAACCCCGATATCAAATTTTCCAATGCCGACCAAAAATCGCCAAATTTTCAGTTTCGCCAATTCAAGCCTAATTCTACTACAGACCTCCAAATCATATTCCGGACGCACTCCTAAGTCCAAAATCACCTAACTGAGCTAACAGAACCATCAGAATTTAAATCCGAGATTGTTTACACATATGTCAACATCCAGTTGACTTTTCCAACTTAAGGTTCTAAATAAGAGACTAAGTGTCTCATTCCACTCCGGATTCGAACCAACTAACTCGGTATATCATAATATAGATTAAGAGCATAAAGAAAACAGAAATGGGAAAAATGGAACTATAATCCCGAAATGACCGGCCGGGTCGTTACAGTTATTATTATGGATCCAGGCTTATGCACATCATATTTAGCTTTTTTTTGGTTGACGTGTTCCAATTTGATCTTTGGAAAAAGATACATTGCACTATCCTTAGTTGTTTGAAGGCTTCTTCTTGTGATTTGGATTCTATATCACCAGTTGAGAGCTTTACATGTATTTTTAGATGGCACTCAATCATGGCCTTGGGACGTTGCTACATGGATTCCTTTGCTTTATACTTGATTGATTTTGGCATGCTTTGCACTCATATGTACTAAGTTAGCATTTGTTTACAAGTATTTGGACATGCTGTCAATAAGTTGGTACTAGTCTTACATTATGCAAAGCTTACTAATTTACACTTTTTAAGACTTATTTGGTTGGATTTTTTATACATTAGTCACTAAGTGTTGCATCCTATTTTTGCACTAGTCAAAATAAGATTCAACTTGTGGTTTCTTTGTTGTTGATAAAAGAGAGTCGTCACCTAATATTTAAAGGTATACTAGAGTACCTATTTAATTACTAAATTCATGTTCTTTTATCGGTCTGCTAGAAGGTAAGATTATGGGTAAGAGTTCTTGTTCTTATATGCGGAAGGTATTAGGAACCCCGTAAAATCTACCTGAGGTAGCTCCATAGGACTTAGACTAAGTTAAAGGATTAGTGGTTTGTATTCTACTTAACTGGTGCTAAAGGAGTACGACTTACTATATTATATTAAGAGATGATATTTACAAAGGGGTGTGTAGTTTTAAAAGGATGTGAGTTTATAAATAAGTCTTAGAAAATAATGTTGGTGTGTATGATTGGAAGAGTTTAAAAAATGTGCATGATGTTTATATTTATAAAACATGTGAGAAAGGGATAAGTTATAAAACACTTTGTTTTGAAAGAATGGATATTCATGTTACTCTAATAAGATGAAGATGTTATAAAAGTGAGCCTAAGATATACCTTGGATTCTTAAATCTTAGACTTGAGGAAATCATTTGAAAATCTTTGTTGAGCGGCATCACCTTGGTTTTATGAAAAGAAGAATCGATTTTCTTTTAGAAGGTCAATCTTGCGATTTATTTTTGGTTTTTCATTTGAAAGAGGGACTGCCGTCATTTGCTAAGCTATTTTTAGGCTTCAAAATCTTCAAGAAAGGGTTAACAAAATATAGCAGATTAATGATGTGAATAGCTTATGATTAGCGAATGAAGGATTAGCTGCTAACTAAATTTCTTTTACTCCTACGTTCTTTAAAGCTTGTCTAAGTTGTTTACGTGATTTATGATATAAAGTAAAAGCATTCAATCCAATATGATAATTTTTGTATACATGTGAGAGTTAAAGAAACAAGAATGCAGGAAAATGCAATGAAGAAGTAAAGCTATAGAGTAGTGAAGCAGTAAATAGTAAGGGAGTAAAGGGAGATGAGGGACTATGGTTTTTGGGCCGCAAAAGGGCATGCCCAGCAATAGCAAGAACGTGCAACAGCTGACTACAAACTTCCAGAATACCATGACGCTAGACTTTGGCATGAGTTCCTTAATAACTCAGCAGGCCCAACAATTGTACATGTTAATAAAATAAGAAGGTCATTAGAAAACAATACTCTATACATGTCAATACATGAAACTTGCGAACAGAAATAAAATACGACAATTAACATTATTTAACATTGGAAGGTCATACTAATATGGTGGCTGTGTATAGCAAGTGAACACTTTTTGTTGTCACTAAATACTAAACCCAAAGAGAATAATGAGTGTCAATAAATTAAAGGTTAAGGGTAGAGTTCCACTCAAAATCAAAGTCCCCTTTTGAATCCCCCGACACTTCAAAGTTTCCAAGGGTCTCAAGGCCCAGGGCAATGCTTGTGCCAAGGAGAGTAGCCCAACCAAGAGTTAAACTTTACTCTCAAATACCCCTAACCACTAACGACTCATTCTTCCTTATAGGTTTAAGTGCCAATGAGGCACTTTCAATGTAAATCAATCATCATAACAATACCATACCATAGAAGCAATACCCTTCCCATGATGGCTAAAAGAGAATATTATAAAATACAAGACAACCTATTCACATTGTTATGACCATTTTTCACAGTTAAAAGGATGGTTTACTATGAGTAATATGCTAAGCAGGTTCAAAAGAAATCAGTTTCACACACACCTAGAGGCAAGAACACTATCCTATTACTGTTAAGAATCAAACACTTGAGATCATACATTCTAAGGACAAAAGGACATATAGTCCAAGCCTGTAACAATTATGAACACATCACATATGCTTTAACAGCCTTCAGTTAAACTAATCAAGGAATGGTTTTAACTTAGGCCTTGTTCACTAGTACACATATGGGTTAACAGCTCCAATTGAAACTCTTAAAAAGGGGTTAACAAAGATATAGACCAATAACTTCAATTAGCTTCTAAAGAAAATCAGGAGAAGACAGATTAACAATTATAATTAAGACTATTTAGGAATGTTAACAACACTATAGTTTAATTACTTCAACTGGTGCTCTCTAAAGAATGCCAATAAAAGTCAACAACTACAAATACAGATTAATAATCTTAATTAAGAGGCTCAGGTTGAAAACTTTAATTATGACATTCAGAGAGTAGTAACAGGGGTTCAAACTAGTATCCATGATTAGTGCTTCCACTGGTACTGTCAGAGGTACCCAAACTATAACATGAACTTCTAAAAGGATACTAATAGGGTCAAAGGTTGCAATTAGGACTTCTAAAAGATATTAGCAAAGTCACAAATTCATAACATCATTTAGGACTTTCTGATAGTACTAACTTCACATTAATATCATTGAGTATAAAGCATGTTGTTATGTCCAAGAAGTAGCACAAACTAAGTTTAATACATTTAAAAGAGCTTAGTGAAGTATCAAAACAATGTGTGCATGTGTGGGATCATAAAGGACAAATAGAGGTACTGAAGAACAAAAATGAGTGCAGGATCAAGACCACACACAAAGGACAACTAGCAGAGGCCATATTATGCAAATGTTACTGACAGTATCATTATATGAGATTCAGGAAAAGGATAAAAGTATCATCACATTGAAAAAATATGTTATGCATGTCTGGGATAGTGTTTCAGTATAATGGAACTCAACAGTAGTATTTTAGCTAAACAAATGTGTCATCATAACCTGAATACATCTCATCCTCACTTCATGACGTAAACTAAGTGTAATGTAATCTTAGAACATACACAAAAATGATACCATGATCCAAATAACTTAGGGCAGGTTTACATACACAGTCATGAGTTTAATCAACCAATTAACAGAATCACAAAAGCATATTATGGAGACAAAACAATCTAGAAGATCATGAGTTAGTATTTTTGAACTAAGGCATCAAGTTGGTTTTCATCACTAAGTGATTCATACTTTGCTTACATCTGGATTATGAAGGAAACTGCAAAAAGTAACATTCACAACAGATTAGCATAACAATTAGAGTAGTACTAATAAAATCATTAAAGAGGTCAGAAACTAGGTATTAGGAATGTTAAGAAGTTTTTAGTCACTTTCAAAGTTAATATGAAACATGAATCATCATATGCATATCAATATCAACATGTAATTCTAACTTCAAAAAATTAGAGAAGTTCATGATCATAGGAAATTACTTAACAGTCATTTATACACATATGAAACAGTTAAAGAAACATAAACACACAACTAATAACATCGTTTAGCAAAAATAGTAAATCAGTTCATATTAAGGAGTTTAGACTAAGGTCGATATTTTACTAACCTCCTTTGGTGCAGCAAACCAAACGAGTGCTTAAGTTAGCTGTTTAGGGAACCAAAAGCTCAGCTTTTAACCAACGACAAACTCAAAGCCAAAATAAAAAGAAAAGCAGATGTTGAGTGAAAACTCGAAACTTTAAACCAAAAGGCTTAAGAAAATACTCTACTGTATCTTAAATTCTTCAGAAATGTTAGTTTTAGTTGGTGTATATTTTTTGTATCTTAGGTGACAATGCCTATTTATAATGACTGTGAAGCCTTAAGGTTCCAGATTCAAATTGATAGTGGAGAGTGACGGAGGAGCGGCGATGCAAGCACAATCGAGTAAAAATCATAGACGAGCAAAGGTGAAAAATAGTAGTTGATTTTTACATGAGTGGAGTGCATACCATTGATGGCAACGACCTATCGTACAAAGCCCAAAAACCTAGAGGTCATTACGTTTGACCTCTGGGTATAGAATCTTCATGATGAAGTTCAAAGGAGGCTTCTCATGCGCTTTCACTTGAAAGAACACAAGAAATCTCAGACGATTTGAGATTTCACCCTTTTGTCAGTAACTTCAACATTATGGCTTTTGAAATTAAATGGTGGAAACGGAAAGAGAATGACGAGATTCGTAGTACAGAGTCAATACGGATGGTCATGTATGACATGGATTTGAATGATCACCGACAATTTAAAGTTTTATATCTAGGTTAGGGTATTTGGGAGATTTTGAATCTCAACAATGAAAGAGGAAAGAAGCAGCATGATTCGCGGATTTGGGCAACAATAAGAATGATTTGTGGTTTGATTCACGACCTTGCACTAATTTGTGCAAGGTTTTCGTGATTGATTGCTGGTGAGTTTGAGAGAAATGAGAGAAAAAGGGGAAAGATGATGACTAAGTATGGTGAGGAATGATTAGGGTTTGGAGATAGTTGGGGTTGGGTCTCTAGGTTAAGCTTAGGAGATCAAATCTGGGTCGTTAGTCTTTGAGATCAACGATCCTGATAATTTGGGATTAAACGTTTTGTTGTGGGGAATTTTGGTGGCCATTGGATCCTTCTGATCCAACGGTTAGGATAAAATCTCTGGACGTTTTATATTTAAAGCGGAAATATAGTAAAATATCATGGACCGTTGATCATAAAAATGGGTGGCCCGAATTAGTTGTGTTTGTTTTGTGTGTGTAGGAGACAGGTGATGTGGCAAGCTCTGATTGGTTTAAAGGTAATGGCAAGAATTGCCAAGGTGGATTGGAGGGTTGTTTGGACTGGGTCATTTTCAGATATGAGCTGGTGTATTGGGCTAGAGTTAATTTAAATGGTAGCCAACCCATGTTTAATTAGAAATAGAAATTATAGACTTTTAATCCCTTTTGAAATTAAACTAAATAAACTTAATTATTTCCAATAAAATGTAGTAAAATTATAAATATCGAATATACCACTAATTACTGTAATTAATTGTTTATAAGATATTTTATTTTCTAAATTATAACACTAATTTTGAATTATTAATATAGTAATCTAATTAATGAGGATTTAAAGAAGTAATTTGTTAAATTAATTATAAAGCCTATGTGATGTATTTTAAAAATTATTTTAATAGTATAAAAATAGTAAGTATACTTGTAATTACATAATACACATACTAGGTTATTAATTTCAAAACTACTATTTTAATAAATTTTGTAAAATAGGTATTTATTGATAGAAAATACTTTCAAACATTCATTATAAATTATTAAGTATAAATAAATTAATTTTAAAAGTGAGGGTCAAAATTAGCCGTCAACAACTACCCCTCTTTGACTAGAGATGATGAAAGAGTTTTTGGTCAAAGAAATTGAACTAAAGAAAGTTTTGTCCCGGCTTTAGGCATGCATTGCAGGAATGGAACGGGGGTTATGAGCTATATGATTTAGAAAATTTGGGGAATTGGGCGGAATTCTGGCTTTGAATTGCTTACATACATCAGGCTTAACGAAGATCAGACCTCATGTACTTCTGGAGTGAGGACCTTGAGGAAGCTATGCTCGCATGAATTGCCCTAATTTGATACCGTGAGTCGAAAGATTCGATACTCACGAGAGTTTTGAATTTGCGACTTGACTTGAAAGATTTGAAAAATTGGAGTTCTACTGGTCGTTTCGAACTTGAGCTCGGATCCTTGGCCCACTAATGAGTTTATTGTCCCTCATGGCATTATAGTTTGGTTTACTGCTTAGAAGGAGTTCCACGTCGCGATATTTGTTCCTACAAAAAATGAAATACACACATACCCATAAACTCCAATGCAGAATATGTTAAGATGTGATGTAAATGATGAGGAATGATGATGCATGGCTGTCGAAGAGCCGTTATTTGGGGCCGGGATGATGGGATACTTGAACTTGACTCGATTTGTTAGCCGGGTTGTGTAACATTCCGTATTTATCGGAGCATTGAGTCTCCTCGTGTAGGGAGTAGTTGTAGAATACATCTCCATTTGTTGGGAGAGTTTTGCATTGAAAGTGTCTCCGCTTGTTGGGAGAGCTTGATTCATAGAGTGCGTCTCCGCTTGTTGGGAGAGTTTTGCACTGAAAAATGTAAAGTATTCTCTTGGGAGCGATTGACTTAAAAACGTAATCATTCCTGAAGCTACACGAGCAAAACATCAATACGTTCAAAATAATAACAAAGGAAAACAAAAGCATACCCAAGAGATACTCTTGGATACAAAGCTAATTTGCGGTCATCGATTGGTAGAACGTTGGTGATGAGTTTCACGACTGTCTATTCTGGCCTCCGATGTAATGGAGCAGCGATGCAGATTGTTCCGTTGACGGAGTGAACAATCTTCTATATACAAGGCTTCGATTGGCGAAACCGACATTTGATTTTGATAGAATGCTCCAATCAATTGAGCTTATTTCCTATATAGAGGACTCCAACTGGAGAAGGCTCGTTTTGTACAAGGTGCTCCGATTGATTAAGCAGACAGATTGATATATACAGGGCTCCAATTGGTAAAGTCAACAGCTCATTTTGTACAAGGTGCTCCGATTGGTTGAGCAGACGGTTTGATATGTACAGTGTGCCTTTTTCACATCAACGGTCTGACTCTAAGAAACCTGCAAAGGACATCAAGAAGTAGTTTTAGTTGTAGCAGAAAAGTTAAATAAAGGAAGAGGGGTGATAATCCTGAGAAAGTGGATGATCCGTCATTTTCCCTAGTGTATTCCAACATTTCCTTGCAACCTATTGACCCTGTACTCAAAGAAATATGATGAATATGACTGAGCTTGATATAAATATGATGAATATGACTGAGCTTGACTCAGGCAACCTACGTATCCAAATGAATCAGGTCAATACGTAGTTCGATTACAATAGAAGCAAAATTATGAGATTAAGAATGAAATGGCCAAGTCTAACTCAGACTGCCTACGTATCCAAATGGAATCAGGCCAGAACGTAGTTTAATTACAAAAGATGACTGATTCGATGAGGACTGCCTAGTATTCTTTCCCAAGCAAAATCAAGTCGGCATAGTTCCAGAGCAATCATATTAAATGATATTTGTATTTTCTATTACAAACCAAATGAGGGAGAGAAACCGAACCCTACGTGGTTGCTTACGTATCCCTCCATGGGAAGTCTGGTTGAATGTAGTTCAATTACAGCAAAACCTAACTCTATTTGCCTTCAAACATCGTATCTCTCGATTGCGTCGGAGTAGATGGGCTACGTGTTGAGTCTTCTTTCCATTTCTACAAAACTCGGTGAACCACGTAAGGACCTTGCCAATTTGGTGCAAACTTTCCTTTGGCTTCTTCCTNTCGATGAGGACTGCCTACGTATTCTTTCCCGAGGAAATCAAGTCGGCATAGTTCCAGAGCAATCATACAAAATGATATTTGGATTTTCTATTATAAACCAAATGAGGGAGAGAAACTGAACCCTACGTGGTTGCCTACGTATCCCTCCATGGGAAGTCTGGTTGAATGTAGTTCAATTACAGCAAAACCTAACTCTATTTGCCTTCAAACATCGTATCTCTCGATTGCGTCTGAGTAGATGGGCTACGTGTTGAGTCTTCTTTCCATTTCTACAACACTCGGTAAACTACGTAAGGACCTTGCCAATTTGGTGCAAACTTTCCTTTGGCTTCTTCCTGACGGGGGGAGATTTTCTTCATAACCAATTTCCCCAATGTGAACTGGCAAGGTTTCACCCTTTTGTTAAATATACTAGACATCCTATTATGATATAGCTGACCATGACATACTCTTCTTGTCAATGGGCATGAGTTGCTCCTGTCTGACCCGTGGCCATTTTGCATCATCCAATTTGACCTCTTGGATGACTTTTAAGGATGGTATATCGACCTCCGGGGGTATCACTACTTTGGTTTCATTTACTAACATGTACGGCGTTGCCCCAGTGAATGTTCTCATGGTGGCCCGATAACCCAGTAAGGCGAAGGATAATTTTTCGTGCCATTGCCTGTGATTTTCCACTATATTTCGCAGAATTCTCTTGATGTTCTTGTTGGCTACCTCAACTGCCCCATTCATTTGTGGTCTGTAGGCTGTGGATTGAGTCATGTATCCCAAATCGGCAGATGATCTTTCACAGAATTCTCTTGTCAGTGATGATTGATTCATGTATCCCAAATCAGCAGACGATGTTGTTTCGGACAAAATCCGCCACTACCTTCTTTGTGACGGCCTTGTGGGTAGATGTTTTGACCCATTTGGTGAAGTAGTTGATGGCTACCAAGATGAAATGGTGCCCATTTGATGCAGTAGACTCTATAGGTCCAATCACGTCTATGCCCCAAGCGGTTAACGGCCAAGGCGAACCCATCACATTCAACTCATTAGGCGGAACCCGGATGAAATCCCCATGGATCTGACACTAGTGACATTTATTCATGTTGCAGATACTATCGCTTTTCATGGTCATCCAAAAGTATCCAGCTCTCAAGATCTTCTTGGCTAATGTGAACCCATTCATGTAGGGTCCGCACGTTCCTGCACGTATTTCTTCCAATAATCTGGTTGCCTCGGCGTCATCTACACATCCCAACAAACCCAAGTCTGGGGTCCTCCTATACAGAACATCCCCGTTAAGGAAAAAATGATTCGCCAACCTCCTGAGTGCTTGCTTCTGACTAGTGGTGGCATTCTCTGGGTACTCTCTTATTTCGAGGAATCTCTTGATGTCGTGGTACCATGGTTTAACGTCTGGCTCTTCATCTACATGAAATAAATAGGCATGTCGATCCCTGATCTCTACCTCGATAGGGTCGATGTAGTTCTTGGTTTGATGTTGAATCATGGACGATAGAGTTGCAAGGGCATCGGTGAACTCGTTCTGGATCCTGGGAATGTGCTTGAACTCAATCTTCATGAACTTCTTGCATAACTCTTTTACATAGTGCAGGTATGAAAGGATCTTGACATTTTTGGTAGACCACTCCCCTTGGATTTGGTGTATCAATAGATCGAAATCCCCTATGACCAAAAGTTCTTTGATGTTCATGTCGACTGCCATTCTGATCCCAAGGATGCATGCTTCGTATTAGGCCATATTATTGGTACAAGGGAATCTTATCTTTGCTGATGTTGGATAGTGTTGTCCAAATTCCAAAATTAGTACTGCCCTAATTCCTACTCCTTTAAAGTTCGCTGCTCCATCGAAAAACATTTTCCATCCAGGGTATGAATCTGTGATATCTTCTCCGGCGAACAATACCTCATCATCGGGAAAGTACGTAGTGAGCGGCTCATAATCTCTGTCCACAGGATTCTCTGTGAGGTGGTCAGCTAAAGCTTGTCCCTTGATAGCCTTTTGGGTTATGTACACAATGTCAAATTCGCTGAGGAGAAGTTTCCATTTAGCTAGCTTTCCGGTAGGCATCGGCTTCTGAAAGATATATTTGAGCGGGTCGAGCCGAGATATCAAATGCGTAGTGTATGCCGACATGTAATGCCTTAATATTTGGGTGATCCAAGTTACAGAAAAATAAGTGTGTTCTATCAAGGTGTATTTGTCCTCGCATGATGTGAACTTCTTACTTAAGTAGTAGATGGCCTGCTCTTTTCTCCTAGTTTTGTCATGTTGTCCCTACACACATCTGAAGGCGTTATCCAAAACTGATAGATATAGTAACAATGGTTTCCCGGTCTTGGGGGGTACCAATACTGGTGGGTTTGACAAATATTCCATAATTCGGTTAAAGGATTTCTGACACTCTTCTGTCCACTTTGTGACAGCGTCCTTTTTCAGTAACTTGAAAATAGGTTCACCAATTACTGTAGATAGGGCTATGAAATGACTGATGTAATTCAGTCTACCTAGGAAACTGATCACATCTTTCTTACTCTTGGGGGGTGGAAACTCTTGAATGGCTTTTATCTTTGATGGGTCCAATTCTATCTCTTTCATGGTTATGATGAAGCCTAACAATTTTCCAGCAAGAACTTTGAACATGCATTTTACCGGATTCAATTTTAGGTTGTACCTTCGCAGGCACTTGAAATATTTCTTCAAATCATCTTAATGTTATGAACGTTTCCGAGACTTGATGATGATGTCATCCGCATATACCTCGATCTCATTGTGAATCATATCCTGAAAGAGGGTCGTCATGACCCTCATGTAAGTGGAACCAGCATTCTTGAGGCCAAACGGCATGAATATGTAGCAGTAAACTCCCTACGGTGTGGTAAAGGCTATCTTCTCTGCATGTTCTTCGGGCATCAAGATCTGGTGGTATCCAGTGAAACAATCCACGAATGACTGCAGTTCATGCTTTGCGCAGTTGTCGATGAGGATGTGGGTATTTGGTAAAGGGAAGTCATCCTTCGGGCTAGCTTTGTTGAGATCTCGATAATCAACGCATATATTGATCTTCACGTCTTTTTTGGGGACTAGGACGATATTTGCTAACCAGCTGGGATAATTGGTGACCCTTACTACATTCGCCTCTATCTTTTTGGTTACTTCTTCCTTTATCCTCAAACTTAAGTCGGGCTTGAATTTTCTGGGCTTTGGCTTGACTGGTGATCTGTCATGATCGGTAGGCAATCGATGCGAGACAATGTCAGTACTTAATCCAGGCATGTCATAATATGACCATGAAAACACATCAATGTATTGCCGGAGGAGGTCAATTAGTTCTTCCTTCTGCTCTGCCTCTAGATGGATACTGATTCGGGTTTCTTTCACGTCTTCCTGGCTTCCGAGATTGACCACTTCTGTTTCTTCAAGGTTAGGCTTTTTCTGAATCTCCAGTTGTTCGATCTCTTGGGGGAGATTGTCTTGCATCATACTCTTGTTGTATTCCTCATAATCTGGGTCAATTTGCTCGATGGTTTCGTTACTTGTCAAAATCGCGGAATGTGGGTTTTTATCGTTTTGATTACTGAAAAGAAAAACTAAGCATAAATAAAGCGGTAAATAAAGTTGCAATATTTTAAGAAAATGATTCTTTTTATTTCATCAAAAGAGGAACGTCTAAGCGTTCAAAAGGGGAAAATGACAAAAAGGTATAAACACGGTGCATAACTAAATTGACCATGTGCTTTTCAAAAGAAACTTCTACAATTCTACACTACCAAGACTCCCTGTGAACCAAAGACGGGCTGGTGGTCCAATTCCACAGTTCCTCTCCTGGTTCGGTATTCCGAATGGTCGGTGTCTTGATGTCAATTCTTTCACAGCATTCTTAAATCATAGTCACGAACAACCTTCCCATTCCCTCGACAAGATCATCTTCTAGCATTGAACTTTGGCCCGTACTCACTTATTGTGACTCACGCCTTCGACAGGAAGCTCATCTCTTTAGCAAGTGATCATATTTACTGTGACCATTTTCCCAATAGTTGCAGCCAGTGCTTCACTGGTGGTATTTTTTGGCATACTTACCCCACTTAGTACTCTCATCAGGGCATCCTTATGATTGTCGGAGCTCACCAGTAAGTCCATGATTGATATTTGCGCAAGTTTTCTTCAGATGTTCCTCCACAGAGTATTCTTTGGTTGACATTCTCTTCCAAAATTCTGCATCCTCGGGGTCTGTTATATTTCTTCTTTGAATCTGCTCTCTTCCCAAATTCTCTCGATTCGCATCCTCAAGAGCGTAGCATCTTCCTGACCTAGTTATACCATGAGCTTCCACAAAGTCTGTCATTTTCGGTTTTCCCTTTTACTGATATATCCATGGAACAATTTTGTATTCCCGACCCTCTTCATCCCCGGTAGCAACGACAAGTTATCGTTGGTAAGTCTGAACCGTAACTGTAGGTCTCAATTATATTGTGATCATCGGAGTCCTTTGAGGTGCATCCTTGCGGCCTGTGCATTTCCTATTGTGATAATGGTTCCTTTCAAGTTATATTCTTCATCTGAGGTAATCACGTTGACTCCACGATTCCGGTGATTCAGTAAGGGATTGCTATTCACATTGGGCGGAGCCGGAGTGCACTGAATGGCTCCACTTTTGGTTAGTGTTTCAATTTCATTTTTCAGCTTAAAACAATCTTCAGTATCATGCCTAGGCACTTTTGAATGGTACACACACCTTTTGGTTGCATAAAAACTACTTTGAGGGATACTCAAGAACCCTTCCTTCCACTGGATGTATCAATCATACTCTCCTCAATCTTTCAAACAATTGAGCCAGAGGCTCAGCAATCGGGGTATAATATCTGAGACCTCTCTCTTCAAATTTCGGGCGAAGTCGGGGTGCATAAGTAGATAGATTTTGATGAGTGGTGGTTTGGACAAGAGCATATGGTTGTTGTGGATTCGAGTTGTTATGGGCTCGAGGTGGGTTATATTGAGGTTGGGTTTGGTAATATGGCTGTGTGTTGTAGACTGGAGTGTAGACGTGTGATGGTGAATGGAATAAGAAGTGTTTCCATGATGTGGGTTGTGTTGATAGTAAGGGACGACTTCTAAGACTTCTTATTTTTTCTTCTTTCCGCTACAGATTGACCCTGATTGGATAGCCTTGCTAGCTTCTTACAGTGCATCCATGGATTTTACTTTCCTGGATCTTATACCTTCTTCTAAGAAATCTCCCATTTTGACTAGTTGAGAATTTCTACCCCATCATACCCATAAGCTTTTCAACGTATATCCCTTTGTAGGCCTTGATAAAATACTTAGTCAATTCACTGTCGTCCAATAGAGGTTGTGCCCTGGCGGCTTCTGATCTCCATCGACATGCATACTCTTGGAATGACTCAGATGACTTTTTCGTAGGTTTACTAGTGCAAACCTATCGGGAGTGATCTTTGTGTTGAATCAGAAGCGATTTATGAAATCTTGCGCCATATCCTGCCATGTCCTCCAGTTTCGCGGGTCTTGTCGAGTATACCAGGTAAGTGCTTCTCTTGTTAGGCTTCTTATAAACAACTTCATCCTCAGCTTCTCGTTTCTTCCCACTCCAACTAACTTATCACAATATGACCTCAAATGTGTGTGGGGTTCACCCGTCCCATCAAATATATCGAACTTTGGAGGATTATACCCTACTGACATATTCATATCTAGATGGATACACAAATCCTCG
>AWOL01S0117407.1:41767-58028 GCA_000715115.1 Nicotiana otophora
TAGTAAACCAATAATCGCGAGTGCAATACGATACCCAAAACCGGTAGTACAAGTCATAAGCTCTATTGAGTTTACTAGGAAAATCTTCTAAGTACAATTGTTCCATACAAGAAATATATAGTACAAGTACAATATCATAGGGTGACTCTGAGGCCTAAGAACGTGACGACAGGTATACCTTGAGTCTCCGCAACAAAGCCCGAACAACTAACTAGGGATCAACCGACTCCGAAGTACCTGGATCTGCTCAAAAATGTGTAGANCAACTATTAAGCATGAAACAGAAAATTTTATAGTAAACCAATAATCGCGAGAGCAATACGATACCCAAAACCGGTAGTACAAGTCATAAGCTCTATTGAGTTTACTAGGAAAATCTTCTAAGTACAATTGTTCCATACAAGAAATATATAGTACAAGTACAATATCATAGGGTGACTCTGAGGCCTAAGAACGTGACGACAGGTATACCTTGAGTCTCCGCAACAAAGCCCGAACAACTAACTAGGGATCAACCGACTCCGAAGTACCTGGATCTGCTCAAAAATGTGTAGAAAGCATAGCATGAGTACACCACAGTTGTACCCAGTAAGTATCAAGACTAACCTCGGTGAAGTAGTGACGACGGGCAGTCAAGATACCTATTAGACTAAATAACTTGTACAAGTACGAATGTGAAACTAACAAGAAAACAATGTCAATATAAAGCTAAGCATCGTAAAGATAACAAAATGATACTCGAAATAAAATACTAGAACAACGATTAGCAACAGAAGACAAACAGGAAATAATGTAGTAGAATAAGCTGAACACAGTTTAAGTCTGGTGAAACCGAGTAAAGGGAACAAGTTACAACTCAATAAGAGCAACCACTTCCACACAAGATTTGTTCAAGGATTTTACCGAGGTACTTCACCTCATAATCACATTTCAAGGGTCTTAATTCGTGAACCTTAATTACTTGGCATCTCGTGCCCACATTATAATTCATATTTGCACGGACGACTCATGTTTCAAGGGGGTGACATGCACGGATAACTCACGTTGCCAACAATAATAATGACTCATGACAACACGGACAACTCACGTGCCACTAGAACAAATCTCACACAGAAGGAAAGTAAACGAGAGTACATGTAAATGGTCACTAACGTCAGGATTTATCTTCTTAAACTGATATAAGTGATTAATTACGTGTATTCTTGTGCAAGTGTTCTATCACAATTCAAGTCAACAAGTAAGAGTAGAGGCAATGAATGACACATAGGAAACCATCACCACAAAATGTACAATGTATAACTCACACAAGGTAGGCACTCCACCACACAATTCATCAATAACAATGCTCCCAGGCCATCACCAATCATCCCCGACATAGACCACCTTGTCTAGCCACGTGGGTAACACTAAAGTAAATGCCAACCTTGTCTCGCCGTACACGCATAATAATATTCCCACATTGTCTCACCATATGAGCAAACCCACATATATATAACACGCCTTGTTGCTCTACATGTGCAACTATCAATAATAACAATAGCACGGACAACTCATGTGCGAACGCCTCGACAATCCTCTCAACAACACCACGTGTGCCAAAAACATAACAACACAATATAAAGTCTTTCACCATATGTGCCCATATGCCACAACCTTTCCTCAAAACAATTTTGATACCACAACCATGCATAGCCCTCGGCTCAACAACACTGAGTACATTAAAAACAACAATAATAACACGAGAGTACGGCAAGTAAATCAACACAAGAACTACAAAACAAAAAGAAACGGAAGAACGAGCTCACAATGAAAGACACAACAAGTACTAATGGTTTCAACAAGAATAGATCAATAAGGGGAGAGATAATGTATAACAACGATTCCACGTAAGTACAACTCGACGATAAGGAAGATAGCATGAATCAATGAATTCCAAATAAGGATAAGTCAACAATGAAAGGGATAACCAAACTTCAATTAAGGTTAAGAAATTACGGAAGATATATTAATAACTTTAATTAAGGTTAAGCGATTACGGAAAAGACAGTATGGCTATACAAGAGGCGATAACTTCCATTAAGGCACATAAGCATTTATTGGCAACAAGGGTAGAACATGAATCAATATACTCCAAATAAGACGCGTAAGGGTGAATTTAGTAAATGAAGGATTTAACATGATAAGACAACATCATTTTTAATAATCATAAGAACCTAAGAGCCCTAAACGGTCAAATTTTCATAAATAAGCCCGAGTACGTACTCGTCACCTCGTGTACACGGCCTTCATATGACACAACTAGCACAAATGACTCAAATCCTAAGGGGTAGTTCCCCCACACAAAGTTAGGCAAGATACTTACCATAAAGAAGCTAGACCGATACTCTAAAATAAACTTCTCGTGTGAAACAACCTCCGGACGACTCAAATCTAGCCAAAATAACTTCATCTCATGAATAAAACCATAGTTAAAAAATCCGGATAATAAAGCTTCAATCTTGAATAAAAACTAAAAAGTCAACCCCGGGCCCACACCTTGAAACCTGATAAAATTCATAAAATCCGAACACACATTCCGATATGAGTCCAACCATACCAAAATAATCAATTTTTGATATTGAATCGCCCTTCAAATCCTTATTTTATATTTTTGAAAGATTACAAAAATCCCATTTTCTTCCATTCAATTCACTAATTAATGATATAAATAGTTATGTAATCATGAAATATAATCAATTTATGATACAAAACAATTACCTAAATCAAACTCGTGAAAAACCCCTCCAGAATCTCCCAAAATCGAGGTCTAAAATGCCAAAAATGTTAAAAAATGTCAAACCTCGAAATTAAAACATTCTGCCCAGCCATTTCCGCATTTGCGGACAAAATTGTGCTTCTGCGCCCTCGCTTTTGCGAGCCAAATCTCGCATATGTGGCCTTCACTTGTCATCCCATATTTTGCACCTGCGAGCCAACCTTTGCATCTGCGATTCCTCAGGAGCGACCAAAACACCGCAGAAGCGGACAGTCGAGCTGAGCCACAAACTCGCATCTGCGATCCCTCTTCCGCAGATGTGACCTCGCACCTTCGGTCCCCCATACGCAGAAGCGAATCAACAGGACATGCACCAAAGTCGCAGAAGCGACCAAACTCACTCAAAATCGGTCATGCACCTGCACTCCAAAAATGCGCAGGTGCAACGCACCAGAACCAGACCTGCCCTCATGACCAAAAATGATCTGAAACTCGTATGAAACTCACCCGAGTCCCTCGGGACCCCATCCGAATATACCAAAAAGTATGATAATATAATGCGGACCTACTCAAGGACTCAAATCATGTCAAACAACATCGAAACTATGAATTGCACCTCGAATCGAACTTAGCGAACTTATGAACTTTTCAAATTCTATAACTCGCGTCGAAACATATCAAATTAATCCGGAATAACCTCAAATTTTTCATGCAAGTACAAAATGACATAACGGAGCTAATCCCACTCTTGGAATTGCAATCCGAGTCCAATATCAACAAAGTCAACTTTCTGTCAAACCTCTCAACCTTCCAAAACTTTAACTTTTCTATTTTCGCCAAAATGTATCAAATTATCCTACAGACCTACAAATCCAAATCCAGATGCACACCTAGGTCCAAAATCACCATACAAAGCTATTGGAATTGTCAAAACACCATTTCAGAGTCGTCTACATAAAAGTCAAACTCCGGTCAACTCTTACCGCTTAAGCTTCTAAAACAAGATTCATCCTTCCAAGCCAATCCCAAATCATTCGAAAACCGAACTCGACCACACACGCAAATCATAATACATAATACAAAGATGCGCGAGACCTTAAGACACCAAAAGGAACACTAATTCTCAAAATGATCAATCGGGTCGTTACAGCCATGCATGCCATGGGTTTGAAAGACCACGGAAAATTTGAAGTTTCATCTCTAGGTTAGGGTTTTGGGATTTGGGGGATTTTGAATCTCAACAACGAAAGAGGAAAGAAGAAGCGTGATTCACGGATTTGGGAAACGATAAGAATGATTTGTGGTTTGATTCGCGACCTTGCACTAATTTGTGCAAGGTTTTCGTTGGTCTGGTGAGTTTAAGAGAAATGAGAGAAGAAGGGGAAAGGGGGCGGCTGAGTCTAGTGAGGAATAATTACGGTTTGGGGATAGTTGGGGTTGGGTCTCTAGGTTAAGCTTAGGAGATCAAATCTGGGCCATTGATCTTTGAGATCAACGGTCCTAATAATTTTGGATTAAATATTTTTTTGTGGGGAATTTTGGTGGCCGTTGGATCCTAAAAGATCCAACGGTTAGGATTAAATCTCTGGGGTTTTTAAATTTAAAGAGGAAATGTAGTAAAAAATTATGGACCGTTGATCATAAAACGGATGGCCTGGATTAGTTGTGTTTGTTTTGTGTGTGTGGGAGACGGGTGACATGGCAAGCTCTGATTGCTTTAAAGGTAATGGCAAGGATTTTCAAGGTGGATTTGAGGGGTGTTTAGACTGGGTCTTTTTCGGATATGGGCTGGTGTATTGGGCTAGAATTGATTTAAATTGTAGCCAACACATGTTTAATTAAAAATTGCAATTATAGCCTTTTGATCCCTTTTGAAATTAAATTAAATAAACTTATTAATTTCAAATAAAATATAGTAAAATGATTAATATCAAATATTCCACTAATTCTTATAATTAATTATGTATAAAATATTTCATTTTCTAAATTATAACACCAATTTTGAATTATTAATATAGTAATCTAATTAATGATAAATTAAAGAAGTAATTTATTAAATTAATTATAAAGCCTCTGTGGTATATTTTAAAAATTATTTTAATAGTATAAAAATAGTAAGTTTACTTGTAAGTATATATTACCCATACTAGGTTATTAATTTTAAAACTAATATTTTAATTAATTTGTAAAAATAGCTATTTATTGGTAGAAAATACTTTCAAAACATTCATTGTAAATTATTAAGTACAAATAAATTATTTTTAAAAGGGAGGCTCAAAATTGGCCGTCAACACTAAGCAATTTGCTTAGTTTTGCTTAGTGACCCCTTTTTGTAGGGGAAAAAATATCAATCTTGGCCAACAATGGCCTTTTATAATTTCACCAACAAATATCGAAATAAATTTACTATATTATATGTCAGACCCAAAGCAAAATATTTACCTATTGAAGTTTTTCTCTCAAAACCCACTTGTTGGGTACTCTTGAAGAATTCATAAAAATATGTAGAGATTCATAACTTTTGGTATTAAATCTAGGATAAGGGAGGTGTTAATAACTTAAAAAGTATTGTAAAAATATTACCTTTGGATCCAAAGGGTTGGGGTCGTTTTCCTCTCTTAAACTTTTAATAAAAGCATGAACAGTATAACCTTAGGATCTTTCTTCCCCGTAATAAAAACACATGTTGCACATTGCAGCCCCTAACTTTCACCTGTTGTTTATGCCCTTTCAGGTAGTGGCCGTTTAGTTCATGCCCCATTAGATGGTCGGTGCAAGGCCAAAATTTGGAACATATTGATCCTACTTGTTCCCTCTCAAAGATGCTTTGAGATACCAACAAATGTTACTGGAGCATTGTATCCCCAACTCTTGTTTGCTATAACACTAGTTATTACTTTTCATAGAAAAAATGATTTTAGGATATACACATTCTGTGTGTTACAAGAAAAGTACACAATCATGAAAAGTATTTTAGAATGTATTTTTGTCACGCCCTAACTTTGAGGAGCACGACCGGTGCTCGACCGAGATATCCCAGTCAAGCAAACCTACTTGATGCCTTCTACTCAACCATACCCATGATCAAATTGAGAATCGATAATAAGATATAAACATGAGAGGATAGGATGCAAAGTACCAAGTCTCGTAACTTATAGGAATTTCATTGATATTTACCATAAGTTTGCAAATTCACATTTAAAAGTGGAATCATCCAACAATTACAACAATATTTTTAGTTTGCTACCCCAATCAAAATAAACTCACAACATGTCTACGGAGCCTCTAAGAGAACATGAATACCGTATGGAAGTGTCGGTGACAAGGACCCGACTATACCTCAAAAGTAAATGTACATGAAAACAATACAACATATGGGCCCCGATATAGAATATGGCTCACCAAAACCCGTTGAGAAGAAGGTATGATGTTATTAACGATCACTGCCACCTGCTGAGGAACTAATTGTATCCATTAAAGAAGCAGCACCCCCCGACAAACGGAATGTTAGTACATATGGAATAGTACTAGTATGTAAAGCTAAATACCCTCTCATGGAATGTAATGCCAGGATGAAAGGATGAGAAACATGGAAAATAGTAAGTAAATCAATCATGTTTAAATGCCAAATTAAAACAACATAAAGCTTCAAGTGAACATTTTCATTTAAGGTTGGGAGATCCTTAGTACCGACACACCACCATGCCCATGGCATGGAATCCAATCACTGCCCGACTGGCTAAGCCATCTCACCCCAAAGTATGAGGATTGACATAGAAATACAACACCACTATATGTGCAGCATGGCATCCGACCTTCGCCCGATCAGCTAAGTCGTCTCGCAATAATTTTGTGTGGGTCGATATGGTCCGTGCTAGATATCAATTCATCCCAATCAAGGGAAATAATCTCAATATAATAATACAGGAATTTGTCCCTCAATCAACCCCTACACTGACATGTGTAGTTTTCGGCTTGGGCATTTATAACCTAGCCTTCCTCGGTGACCTAACGATACTCACAAAAATATTTAACATATAAAAGAATCACATTCGTTTCGTAGCCTTTCATACTTCCTTTCATTTCATTGGCACTCTTGGCCACAAATGTAAATCATCATTCTTGGCACGAGGGCCGCATGTCATAATTCATACTTTTCATTTCATCACTTTTGAAGGTTTATCATAAAACATCAATATACAGAAAACATTCAAAAGTCATGGCTTTAAATACATGAGAAAGAGTCTTAAACACATCAAATTTTCCTCCAAGGAAGAGCATAATGATTTACAATTAGAATATGAATCAAAGTCATAAGCCTTTGGGCGAATTAATCATTAGAAACAATTCAAAACAATAGGAATAGTACTTGGACAAACCGTAATTGGAGTTCACAAGGAACTCATTGAATTCGATCCTATGGAAGGATTTTAGCTAACATACCTCGATAGTTTCCTTAGGATTAGTACAATGTCCCCACTAATCTACCAACTTCAATCTATAGAAACATGATCAAATTGAGCCATAATTGGGAAGGTGCTCATAGGTTCAACTCATCTAGGCATTTTATCAAACATCAAATGTACGAAAATCGACTACAAGGTTCTATAATGGAAATATTTCACCCCACAACCAATTTAAGTCAATAGTTCATTGTTAGTCCAATAACCTTCATACACCTTCATCGGCACATGCATGCACGAATGGCCAACCCCCACTCAAGAATCATATCTCCCACACGTTCAACCCAAATTCGAAATTGAGAGGTACAGATCAAACCTTACCTCTTTGGTAGGAGACCTTGCAAGCTTTCCTTCTTTAATCCCCAAGAGTTGAGCAAGAAATTAAGGAGTAGAGATGTTGGAGCCTCTTTTTCTCTCTCCAACTCTCTTCCCTCTCTCTAAAATATCATATGAAGCCTTCTATAATAACCCACAATAACTTTTTATTAAAATAGGGTCGGGTAAAATTTCCCAAAATTTAACCGTCCGAGCTAGATCTGTGATCGCAGACATAACCATAAAATAGGTATTCTACGGTCCAATATGCGATCGCAGAATTAATTCGCGGACCACAGAATGGTTCTCTAAAACTGGGTTGTCCTAGTCAAGTGTGCGACTGATTATGCGGTCCACGGATCAATTACACGATCATATATTAGACCGCAGAATCTCCTTTCAAAATCTCCCATGCTGATATGCGATGGATATACGGTCCGCAAAACTGTTATGCAATATCACATTGTACCGCAAAGTGGCCTTCAAATTTGAGCTTTTTCTATTCAAATTCGTGATGGTTCTGTAGCTAGCTGAACTGATCTGCGATCGCATAATGGACCACAGAAATGCCATGTTCTATAAAATTTCCACCAACTCCACAATGCTTGCACAACCCAAAAAGTTTGTACCGCATCGAGAAATCTTCCACACACACTAGCCGACCTCAGCACCATAAAATTTCAAATTCTTGGCAAAATTTTACGGGGCCTTATATTCTCCCCCGCTTAGGATCATTCGTCCTCGAATGAGTCAAATTCTTCCATAGACACCCAATATAACTCAACTCTTCATTCACATACCAGATGTTCCAAATTTGACTAACTTCCTAATTTTCAAAAAAATTGGCAGAGTCTCCCTTATATTTGGGTCTATTCACATGTCTGAGAGACCCAGAAACCAGTCCTAACGGCAAATTCATAACACAACAATGTATCATAATATGAAAACAACACCAACCATAACATTATAGGCATTAAATTACCAAAAAAGGCTTTTACCATAAACTGTTCAAGTTGAACATAATTCATAGAAAGTAAGCTCCTAACATTCTTTTAAAACACAACAATATGGTTACACAAACAAGTGATGGTATATTTTCTTCATCTCTTCCTAGGCCTCCCAGGTGGCCTCCTCAACTTGTTGGTTTCACAATAGCACTTTCACAGAGGCAATCTCTTTATTCCTCAACTTTCAAACTTGTATATCAAGAATGGCAACCGGAATTTTCTCATAGGTCAGTTCTTCATTAACTTCAATAGTCTCTACCGGAACAATGAGTGATGGGTCTCCAACTACCTTCTTCAATATGGACACATGAAACACCGAGTGCACTAAGGACATCCCTTGAGGTAACTCGAGCCTAGAACACAAAAACGTGACATATCCTCAAGTGTCTGAATAGTACACTCTACTTGCCCGTCGGTCTGTGGATGGAAAGTTGTACTAAGATTCACCTGATTACCCAAACCTCTAAAATTTCTCCAAAAGTTAGCGGTGAACTGTGCCCCTTGATTTGAGATGATAGAAACCGGGGTGCCATGCAACCTAATGATCTCCTTGATATACAACTAAGCATAGTGTTCTTTTATGTCGGTGGCCTTAACAAGAAAGAATTGTGCTGATTTTGTGAGTTGATCCACAATCACCCAAATCAAATCAAACTTACAAGGCATGAGAGGTAGACCTACTATAAAGTCCATATTAATCATTTTTCACTTCCACATGGGAATCTCTATATTATGTGCCAAACCACCGGGCTTCTGGTGCTCCACCTTCACTTGCTAACAATTTGGGCATCTAGCCACAAAGTCTGCTACATCCCTCTTCATGTCATTCCACCAATAGACTTTTTAGATCATGGTACATCTTCGTAGAAGCTGGGTGCACGGAATACTTGGAGCTGTGAGCCTCAATCATGATTCTTTTCCAGAGACTCTCTATATTTGGAACACACAATCGCCCTTGGTACCTTAGCGTACCATCATTCCTGCCAAGAGAAAAAGGCATTGAATTATGTTTATGAATCCCCTCCTTCAATCTCACCAACAACGGATCATCATATTGTTTTTTCTTGACTTCTATTACGAGTGATGCTTCAGCCCTATTTTGCACAACATCCCCATCTTCGTTAGAGTTCGTAAGAAGAACTCCCAAACTAGCCAACCAGCGAACTTCCTTGGCCAATGACCTTTGGTACGCCTCCAAGTGAGCCAAACTGCCCATATATTTCTGTCTAAGAGCATCCGCCACAATATTATCCTTCCTCGAATGATATAGAATATCGATGTCGTAGTCCTTGAGTTACTCAAGCCATATCCTTTTCCTTAGATTCAACTCCTTCTGCTTGAAGATGTATTGAAGAATGGTCTTTATCTTGCTTTCGCAGAGGTCAAAGTGTTTTTCTATAGACCTCCACCTCTTATGGTCCATGAATATGTCCACATGGACTTACAAGTAATGACGCCAAATCTTCAACGCGAATACCACCGCCACAAGATCTAAGTCTTGTGTTGGATAAGTTTTCTCATGGTTCTTGAGTTGCCTAGAAGCATAAGCGATCGCCTTTTCATGTTGCATTAATACATACCCAATTCTAATCCTTGAATCATCACAATACACGACAAACCCATTTGTACCCTCTTATAAGGTCAACACCGGTGTCGTAGTCAACCTTGACTTCAGTTCTTGAAAACTCTTTTCACAGACATGTGACTACTGAAATTTAGTTGCCTTCTGCGTCAATATAGTCAATGGAGAGGCAAGAAAAGAAAATTGCTCCACAAATATTCTATAATACCCAGATAAGCCTAAGAGACTGCTAATCTCTGTCAGAGTTATAGGTCTAGGCTAATTTTTCACAGCTGTAATCTTCTGAGGATCAACATTAATTCCCTCACTAGAGACAACATGAAACAAGAAAGTGACAGACTCGAGCCAAAACTCACATTTTGAAAACCTCGCATACAACTTGTGCTGCCAGAGAGTTTTCAAAAATACCCTGAGATGATCGGCATGGTCCTCTCGGCTCTGGAATACACAAGAATATCGTCAATAAACATTATCACAAAAGAGTCGAGGAAAGGCTTGAAGACTCGATTCATAAGATCTATGAAAGTTGTCGAGGCATTCGTTAGCTCGAAAGACCTCACCAAAAATTCAAAATGCCCATACCAAGTTCTGAAATCTGTTTTGGTAATATCTTACTCCATGATCCTCAATTGGTGATACCCTGATCTTAAGTCAATTTTGGAGAAGTAATCATCACCTTGCAACTGATCAAACAAGTCATATATACTTGGCATGGGTACTTATTCTTGATTGTGACCTTGTTAAGTTGCCGATATTAGATACACATCCTCAATGACCCATCCTTATTCTTTACAAAGAGAATCGGTGCGCCCTAAGGAGACATACTCGGTCAGATGAAATCCTTCTCTAGCAAGTCTTTCAACTGCTCCTTTAGTTCCTTCAATTTTGATGGAGCCATTATATAGGGTGGAATTGATATAGGTTGCGTGTCTGGAAACACATCGATCCCAAAATCTATCTCCCTGTCTGGTGGGATCCTAGGAAGTTCATCAGAAAATACCTCTGAAAATTCATTCAAAACTGACACGGACTCAAGTGTCGGTGCCTCAGCCTCAGTGTTTGTGACTCACACCAAATAGTAGACATATCCCTTGCTATCATCTTCACAACCTTAAGGTAAGAAATAAACTACCCTTTGGAATAACACCATCCCCCTTCCACTCAATGACTGGCTCGTTAGGAAACTCAAACCTGATGGTTCTATTTTGGCAATCAAGCTTGGAAAAACATGAATAAAGCCAGTCCATCCCCATTATTACATCAAAATCCACCATCACCAATTCTATGAGATCAGTCATGGTGTCTCCAACATGCATCGTGATAGTACAATTCCTATAAACCCGCGTGGCCACAATAGACTCACCAACTGGAGTAGATAAAGAGAACAGCTCATGAAGTTATTCCGGTTCTATCCCGAATTCCATAACAACATAAAGAGTGACATATGACAAGGTGGATCCAGGATCTATAAGAGTATACATATCATGAGAATGGACAGTCAGTATACCTGTGACGACATCGAGAGAAGCCTATGAACTATGTTAGCCTCTCATAGCATAGAATCTATCAAGTCCTCCCAAACCCTGTGCACCACCCCTAGCTACACCACGCCCTGCGGGTGTCAGAGTACCTCGAACCAGAGGAGGTGTCGCGGAAGTAGTAGTTGCTGAACTGGCCGGCTGCGCCATACCCCTACCAGCACTCTGACAGGACGAAGGGCAATTTCTCTGAATATGAACCCTAAGACCACACCCGTGGCATACTGGATAGTCCATATAGGAGACTCCTGAGTGCATCTTTCCACACCTAGGGCATGTGGGCCTCTACTGCAACTAGAATCTCCTGACTGACTGACCCTGCTGATAAGATCCCCTATTGCCCTAACTAGGCCTAAAGTGACTCCACTGTTGTTGAGCTGGCCCTGATGGTTGTGCACTGGCTAAAGACTGAGAAAAGGACTGTGTCGGTCCAGATGACCCTCCCATGAATGCTGGCCTTCCACACTACCACCACTGGAAGAACCACCAAGGTTGCCCGCGGATCGGGCCTTCTTGTTACCATCTCACTCTATTCTGTTCTTTAATTTTTGGGCCTCTTGACTTGAGTAAATGCCAAAATCTTCTCATAGTTCATATAATAATTCCAAGGCAGTTGTAGTAGCATCACTAATAACCAAAGAGCTAAGGCCCTACACAACCTGCAAATACTAGCCTCCATCGCGGGAAACATATAAATAGCATGCTTAGAAAGATCTGCAAACCTCACATGGTAGTCCCACACACTCATACTACCGTGTTTCAAGTTCTCAAACTCTGCAGCATGGGTTGCTCTATTCTCGGCAGGCTGAAAATGATCAATTAAAGCATCCACAAACTCACTCCACTTCGCCGGAGGGCTCCCCTCCTCAGAGTACTCCTCCCACAAATCAAACCAAGAATACGCCACTTCCTTTATGCGATAGGAGGCCAATTCCACTGTTTATGTCTCAGTGGAACGCATCACATAAAGAGTCATGTGCATCTCATCAATAAATGCCTGAGGGTCCTCCTCGGGCTTAGTACCTATGATTACTCGAGGATCCAACTAAAGAAACTTGTTCACCCTGGAACTAGCTGAATCCCCTTACTAGTTAGAGGAAGTAGGTATAGAATTCAATCTCTGGGCCTGGGAAGCCACTAGATGAGTCAACATCTATATGGCTCCCCTAAGGTCCCCCAAAAATACTAGGATCGGAAGTTGAGGCTAGAGGTGGAACTGGAATATCAGTTGGAGGAGAAATCATTGCATTCTAAGCAGGAGTAGTAGAATCTGGAGGTGTTGTGGTTGGGGGAATGTCTTCATCCCTCGGGTACTCACCCGTAACATCAGGTATAATATTAATTCCCACTCCTGGAGTCGCATTGGCCCTTTGGTCACTCCTTGCCTTCTTCTTAGGAGTCATGTACTTAAAATTAGAATAATGCACGAATTAAAACGGGGAACAGTCTTACAATCGGCTTTATCGCACAATATAGATTATCAAGAAGGGTGATATTCCTAAATGCCCAAGTACCCTCCTAATTATAGATGTGGTCGACAATATACCAATAAGAAGGACACTACTAGACACGACTCCGAGATATCCTATGACACTTTTGAAACCTTAGGCTCTAATACAAAGCTTGTCATACCCCAACCTTAGGGAGCATGACCGGCGCTCAACCGAGATATCCCAGTCAAGCAAGCCTACTTGATTCCTTTTACCTAACCTTACCCATGATCAAATTGAGAATTGATAATAGGATATAAACGTGAGAGGATAGGATGTAAAGAACCAAGTCTCATTTAACCAAGTCTCATTACTTGTAGGAACTTTATTGATTTTTACCATAAGTTTGCAAGTTCACATTTAAAAGTGGAATCATCCAACAATTACAACAATATTTTTAGTTTTCTACCCCAATAAAAATATAACCCACAACATGTCTACGGATCCTCTAAGAGAACATGAGTACCATATGAAAGTGTCGGTGACAAGGCCCCGGCTACATCCAAAAAGTAAATGTACATAAAAACAATACAACATATGGGCTCCGGTATAGAATAAGGCTCACCAAAATATGATGAGAAGAGGGTGTGATGCTATCAACTATCACTATCACCTACTGAGGAATCACCTGCATCCATTAAAGATGTAGCACACCCGGAAAAAGAAAAATTAGTACTTATAGAATAGTACTAGTATGTAAATCTAAATATCATTTCATGGAATGGAAGCCACGATGAAAGGAAGAGAAACATGGAAAACAGTAAGAAAATAAATCATGTTTAAATGTCAAATTAAAACAACATAAAGCTTCAAGTGAATATTTTCATTTTAGATTGGGAGATCCTTAGTACTGACACACCACCATGCCCATGGTATGAAGTCTGATCACTGCCCGACCGGCTAATACATCTCACCCCAAAGTATAAGAATTGACATAGAAACATAACACCACCATGTGCGCAGCATGGTGTCCGACCTCCACCCAATCGGCTAAGCCGTCTTGCCACAAGACCGTGTGGGTTGACATGGTCCTTGATATCTATCAACTCATCCCAATCACGGGGAATAGTCTCAATATAATGATACGGGAATTTGTCCCTCAATTACTCCTACACCAGCACGTGTAGTTTCCGGCTTGGGCATTTATAACCCAGTCTTCCTTGGTGACCTAATGATACTCCGAAAAACATTTGTCATATAAAAGAATCACATTCGTTTCATAGCCTTTCATACTTTCTTTCATTTCATTGGCACTCTTGGCCACAAATGTAAATCATCAATCTTGCCACGAAGGCCGCATTTCATAATTCATACTTTTATTTTATCATTTTTCAAGGATTATCATAAAACATCAATTTAAAGAAAATATTTAGAAGTCATGGATTTAAATACATGAGCAAGCATCTTAAACACATCGAATTGTCCTCCAAGGGAGAGCATAATAATTTACAATTAGAACATGAATCAAAGTCATAAGCCTTTGGGTGAATCAATCATTAGAAACAATCTGAAATAATAGAAATAGAACCGTAATTGGAGTTCACAAGGAATTCATGGAATTCGATCCTATGAAAAGAGTTTAGCCAACATACATCGATTAAGCTTCCTTAAGATTACTACAATGCTTCACTACTCTAGCAACTTCAATCTATAGAAACATGATCAAATTGAGCCATAATTAGGAAGGTGCTCATAGGTTTAGCTCATCTAGGCATTTCATCAAATATCAAATATACGAAAATCGACTACAAGGTTCTATGATGGAAATCTTTCACTCCACAACCAATTCCCCAAGTCAATAGTTCATCAATGTTAGTCCAACAACCTCCATACACCTTTATCGGCACATGCATGCACGAATGGCTAACCCCCGCTCAAGAATCATACCTCCCACTCGTCACATTCAACCCAAATTTGAAATTGAGAGCTAGGGATAAACCCTTACCTCTTTAGTAGGAGACCTTGCAAGCTTTCCTTCTTGAATCCCAAGAGTTGAGCAAGAAATTGAGTTGTAGAGATGTTGGAGCCTCTCTTTCTCTCTAGATCTCTTCCCCTCGCTCTAAAATTTCAGATGAAGCCTTCTAAAATAACCCACGGTGCCTTTGTGTTAAAATAGGGTAGGGTAAAAAATTTCAAAATTTAACCCTCCGAGTGGGATCTGCGACCGCGAAATATGTATGCGGTCCGCGAAGTGAACCGCGTAGTGGTTCTCCAAAATTAGGTTGCCTATTCAAGTCTGCAGTCGATTTTGCGGTCCACGGATCAATTTTGCCATCCCATATTGGACCGCAGAATCTCCTTTCAAAATCTCCCATGCTGATATGCGACGGGTATGCGGTCTGCAAAACTGTTATGCGATCGCACATTGTACCGCAAAGTGGCCTTCAAAATTGAGCTTCTTCTGTTCAAATCTGCGACGGTTCTGCAGCCAGCGGAACTGATCTGCGGTCGCATAATAGACCGCAGAAATGCCATGTTCACCAAAATTTCTACCAACTCCACAATGAATTACACAACCAAAAAGTTTGTACCGTGACCGGCAACCTTCCAAACACATTAGCCTACCTCGGCACCATAAAACCTCAATTCTTGGTAAAATTTTACGGGGCCTTACAATTTTAGTTATAAAATAAAAGTTAAAGTAAAAAGTGTAAGATCATAAAATAATGGATATTGTTTGTATTATATTTAAGCAAACTTGGAGGAAGGTCTTTGGGAATTTTTCTTTTCAAAATAAAATTATTGTCTTCCTTTGCTTTGCATCTTTCTTCTGGATTTCATGGTATTCCTATTTATCCTATGAGTTTTGTTGTGATACTAATATTGTCTCCCTTTTTGTCCTTTTGTCTTTGTTTTTTTTTTTAGCCGAGGGTTTTTCGGAAACAGCCTCTCTACTCCTTCGGGGTAGGGGTAAGGTTTGCGTACACACTACCTTCCCCAGACCCCATTAATGGGATTTTACTGGGTTGTTGTCGTTGTACGATATACATAGGTCGGTTTGGTTTGGTTGTTCATTTACCATATCAATTAATTGGTACCGATTTGCTAAATTTATAAACCAAATTAAACCAATAAAAATATTTTTTAATCTAAAGTTTTCGATTTTTTTTT
>AWOL01S0117418.1:0-13226 GCA_000715115.1 Nicotiana otophora
TTCATAATTATAACTTAAATTTCAGTAATACCATTTAGCAACTTACATTTCAAGGCAATTAAACAGAATAAACCATGGAAAATTTCCAAATAATTAGCATGCGCAATTATACCGAGGTCGTACGGCCCGATCCAACAAAATATTTAAACTGTGCATTATCGAGAGTCGAATGACGCGAACCATAGATGCATCTATTTTCCCCGCTCGTGAATCATACATGCGACGCAGTCAAAACATAAATTTAAGGAATTACCCCGCTCAAGAATCATACATGGGACGCGGTTACAAAAAGAATCTTATAAATGTTTATAGTACTCTCCCATTCTTTTCAAAATACGACATTCAAATGAAAACTTTTATGATCCCATTATTTTTCCTCAATTCCAAATTTCTTTTGAAACATTTAATAAGCACACTCCATTCCGCCTTTCTCAAGGAAAACAATATACATAAAGCAATAATCATATCAACAAGGCATGGTGTAAGCCTAAGACTACCTGGACATAACAGGAATAGTAGCTACATACGGACTCTCGTCACTCTGTGCATACGTGGTAATTTCCCTCTTATAAGGTTAGAAAGGAGACTTACCTCGTCTCAAAGCCTACTTCCCAATTCAAGAACACGCTCAAATATCTAAATTTGACGCCAAACGACTCGAAACTAGTCAAACATTACATAAACTAATCAATCTATGCTTAAAGGTTCATAATTCTACCATTTAAGTGATTACCCAACTTAAATTGTAAGATTTCTAAAATTTACCCGGGGCCACATGCTCGGATTTGCTGAAATATTTTAAAAAAAGTTGTTACCCATAACCTTAGGAACATAAACATATGATTTTTACTAAATTCCATAACGAATTTCATGGTTAAATCCCATTTTTATAAAAAACCTAGGTTTTCATCTAAGCTCGCAAGTTTCACTAATTTACATGTTATAACCTACCCATAAACCATGTATTTAACTCAAATTTGATAGGAATTATTTACCTCAACTAGTTGATGGAAATCCCCTCTCTAACCAGGTCCAAAATCGCCCCCAAGAAGAGTAAGAAGTGAGCAAAACTGCTCAAAGTCTGATTTAAAACACACTGCCCTTCAACGACTTCAGCACTTGCGGTTAAATTGGCACACCTGCGGCTCCGCTTCTGTGGACAGCTCGTGCTGGTGTGGACCAAAGCCATGCTGCCTCATCTCGCTTCTACGCCCAGGTGATAGCACCTGCGGCCACGCATCAGCGACAAACGACGCGCATATGCGACACTGCCCGCTCCTGCGATGCCTGCCTTCGCACCTGCGTTTTCGCAGGTGTGGTCCTTCTTCCACTTTTGTGATGGCTAGGCAGCCTATGCTGGGATGCATCTGCGATCATGGGCTCGCACCTGCAGATGACCAAGCGCAGATGTGATTATGACAGCAGCTAGAGCTTTAGTTTGGCTTCCAAATTCCAACTTGGTCCGAGCCTCGTCCGATTAACACTCGGGGCCCCGTCCGAATGTACCAACAAGTTTGAAATTAGAAAACGGACTCGCTCGAACTCTCGGAACGCCCGAAAAAACTTTAAAACTAAGAATTACACCCTAAAACCAATTGAATCAAACTTAAGAACTTCAAGTTCTTCAATTTACTTCCAATGCGCCGAAAGGTACTTATACTACTCGGAATGACACCAAATTTTGCGTGCAAGTCTTAAATGACACTACAGAACTATTCCCAGTCTCGGAATTCCGTTTGGACCTCGATATCACCAAAAACCACTCCAAATCAAGTTTTAAAGAACTTCTAAAACCTTCAAGAACAAACTTTCACTGTTGGGCGCCAAAATGCTCCTGGGTCATCCAAAACCCAATCTGAACATATGCCCAAGCCCGAAATCATCATACAAACCTATTGGAACCGTCAAATCCCGATTTTGAGGTCATTTTCTCAAAATATTGACCGAAGTCAAACTTGGCCTTTCAAGCCAACTTTAAGGAACCAAGAGTTCCGATTTCAACCCAAACTCTTCCAAATCCCGAACCAACCGTCCCCGCAAGTCATAAATTAGTAAAAGCATGTACTAAAAGTCTTATTTAGGGGAACGGGGTTCTAGAAAGCAAAACGACTAGTCGGGTCATTACATTCTCCACCTCTTAAACAAACGTTCATCCTCGAACGTGTTTAGATTCATACCCGATGTGCTGCATAAGTGTGGATATCTGCTCCGCATGTCCTCCTCGGACTCCCAGGTTGCCTCCTCGACTGGTTGGCCCCTCCACTGAACCTTTACCGTGAAAATCCTCTTGGACCTCAACTAGCAATCCTGCCTAGCAACAATAGCAACTGGCTCCTCCTCATAACCCAAGCTCTCATCTAACTGAATAGTGCTGAAGTCTAACACATGTGACATGTCAGCATGATACCTCCGGAGCATAGACATGTGAAACATTGGATGAACCCCTGATAGGCTGGGAGGTAAAGCAAGCTCATAAGCAACCTCCCCAACTCGTCTCAACACCTCAAATTGGCCTATAAACCTTGGGCTCAACTAGCTCTTCTTTCCGAATCTCATAATACCCTTCATCGGCGAGACTTTCAAGAGAACCTTCTCGCCTACCATAAATGATACATCACGCGCCTTCTAATCCGCGTAACTCTTCTGTCTAGACTGTGCTGTGTGAAGTCGCTCCTGAATCAACTTTACCTTTTCCAAGGCATCCTTCACCATATCAGTACCATATAACCTAGCCTCGCTGGGCTCAAACCACCCGATGGGAGAACGACATCGCCGATCATATAAGGCCTCAAATGGAGCCATTTCGATGCTGGACTGATAACTGTTGTTGTAAGCAACCTCGGTCAATGGCAATAACTGATCCCACTGTCCCCCAAAGTCAATCGCACATGCTCTCAGCATGTCCTCCAATATCTGAACTGTCCGCTCTGATTGCCCGTCGGTCTGTGGATGAAATACTATGATGAGATCTACACGGGACCCCAACTCACTCTGTACGGCTCTCCAGAAATGTGAAGTGAACTGAGGGCCTCTATCTGATATGATGGAAATAGGCACACCGTGCAACCGAATTATCTCCCTAATATAAATCTGGGCCAATTTCTCTGAAGTATAGGTAGTCACAACCGGAATGAAGTGTGCCGACTTGGTCAATCTGTCGATAATGACCCAAACTGCATCACACTTTCGTAAGTTCCGCGACAATCCAACTACGAAGTCCATAGTGATGCGCTCCCATTTTCACTCAGGTATAGTCATCTGCTGAAGTAGGCCACCTGGCCTTTGGTGCTCATACTTGACCTGCTGGTAATTTAGACACCTAGATACATACTCCACTATGTCTTTCTTCATCCGCCGCCACCAATAATGCTGTCTCAGGTCACGATATATTTTTGTAGCACCTGGATGAATACAATACCGAGAACTGTGTGCCTCCTCTAGGATCCTCTCCCTCAGGCCATCGATATCAGGAACACATAGATGACCTTGGAGTCGCAGAACACCATCCTCGCCAATAGAAACTTCTTTAGTACCACCATGAAGTACCGTCTCTCTAAGAACTGCCAAGTGCGGATCATCAAACTATCGGGCCTTGATCTACCCCAATAGTGAAGACTGAGCAACAACACATGCAAGAACCTGGTTGGGCTCTGAAATATCCAACCTCACAAGTCTGTTAGCCAAGGACTGAATGTCCAAAGCTAGTGGCCTTTCCTCCGCCGAAATAAATGCCAAGCTATCCATACTCTTTGCCTTCCTGCTTAAAGCATCCGCGACCATATTTGCCTTGCCCGGATGATAAAGAATGGTGATGTCATAATCCTTCAGTAACTCGAGCCATCTACGCTGCCTCAAATTGAGATCCCTTTGCTTGAACAAATGTTGTAAGCTGCGATGATCAGTATAAACCTCACATAGCACCCCATACAGATGATGCCTCCATATCTTAAGAGCATGAACAATAGCGGCTAACTCCAAATTTTGCACAGGGTAATTCTTCTCATGAATCTTCAGCTGACGCGAAGCATATGTAATAACTCACCCCTCCTGAATCAACACACAACCCGAGCCAACGCGTGAAGCGTCGCAATATACCGTATATATCCTCGAGCCGGCAGGAAACACTAGAACCAGTGCTGTAGTCAAAGCTGTCTTGAGCTTCTGGAAGCTCGCCTCACAATCATCGGACCAACTGAACGGAGCACCCTTTTAGGTCAATCTAGTCAAATGTGCTGCAATGGATGAAAACCCCTCCACAAACCGGCGATAGTAGCCTGCTAACCCCAAGAAACTCCTGATCTCAGTCACCGAAGTAGGACGAGACCAACTCTAAACTGCCTCAATCTTCTTGGGATCCACTTTAATACCCTCTCCTGATATAACATGCCCCAAGAATGCCACGGACTCTAACCAAAACTCACATTTGGAGAATTTAGCATATAGCACCTGCTCTCGCAATGTCTGAAGTACAACTCTCTAATGCTGCTCGTGCTCCCCCATGCTACGCGAGTAAATCAGGATGTCATCAATGAAGACAATAAGAAATAAGTCCTAAACACTCTGTTCCTCAAATTCATGAATGTTGCTGGGGCATTAGTCAAGCCGGAGGACATCACTAGAAACTCATAGTGACCATATCTGGTACGGAAGGCAGTCTTTGGAACATCTGTGTCCCGAATCTTCAACTGATGCTACCATGATCTCAAGTTGATCTTAGAAAATACCCTAGCACCCTGTAACTGGTCGAACAAATCATTGATACGCGGTAACGGGTACTTGTTCTTGATAGTAACCTTGTTCAACTGGCGGTAATTAATGCACATTCGCATAGTCCCATCTTTTTTCTTCACAAATAATATTGGTGCACCCCAAGGCGATACACTTGATCTCACAAACCCCTTTGCTAACAACTCCTCAAGCTGTTCCTTCAATTCCTTCAATTCTTTTGAAGCCATACTGTACGGTGGGATAGATACAGGCTGGGTGCCTGGAGCCAAATCAATACGAAAATCAATATTATGATCTGGCAGCATTCCTGGAAGGTCAGATCGAAACACATCGGCGAACTCCCAGACTACTGGAACTGAATCAATCATCGAAGACTTTGTGGTGGTGTCCCGAACATAAGCTAGATAAGCCAAACAACCCTTCTCGACCATATGTCGAGCCTTCAGAAAAGAGATGACCCGACTAGATGTACTAACCAAGGAACCATTCTACTGTAATCTCGGTAATTCTGGCATCGCTAAGGTAATAGTCTTAGCATGGCAATCAAGGATGGCGTGATATGGGGATAACCAATCAATGCCCAGGATTACCTCAAAGTCGATCATATCAAGCAACAGAAGGTCCGCTCTAGTCTCTTAACCACAGAACGTGACCACACAGGACGGGTAGATCCGATCCACAACCACAGAATCACCCACAGAAGTTGACACATGAACAAGAGTACCCAAGGACTCATGAGGAATATCCAAAAAAATGAGCAAACAGAGATGACACATATGAATAGGTAGACCCTGGATTAAATAATACTGAAGCATCCCTATCGCATACAGAAATAGTACCTGTGATCACAACATCTGAGGCCAATGCATCTGGTCTGGCCGGAAAAGCATAGAATCTGGCTGGAGTGCCAGCGGGCTGGCCCCCGCCTNACTAACCAAGGAACCCTTCCACTCCAATCTCGGTAATTCTGGCATCGCTAAGGTAATAGTCTTGGCATGACAATCAAGGATGGCGTGGTATGGGGATAACCAGTCCATGCCCAACATGACCTGAAAGTCGATCATTTCAAGTAGCAGAAGGTCCGCCCTAGTCTCGAAACTACAGAATGTGACCATACAGGACCGATAAATCCGATCCACAACCATAGAATCACCCACATGAGTGGACACATAAATATGAGTACCCAAGACACACGAGGAACATCCAGGAAATGAGCAAACAAAGATGATACATATGAATAGGTAGATCCTGGATCAAATAACACTGAAGCATCCCTACCGCAGACAACAATAATACATGTGATCATGGCATCTGAGACCACTGCATCTGGTCTGGACGGAAAAGCATAGAATCTAGCTGGGGCGCCACCTGACTGGCCCCCTCTTGCCTGACCTCCACCTCTAGGACAGCCTCTACCGACCTGCCCTCCGCCTTTGGGCGGCCAGACGGCTGGTGCGGCTGTTGGAGCTGAAATCATGGGCTGCTGACCCTGCTGAACTGCCTTGCCCCGAAGCCTGGGGCAGGATCTCTTCATGTGACCCGGATCTCCACACTTGTAACAACCTCTCGGTACCATAGACTGCTGCCCCGAAGTCTGATCCTGATGGCCTGAATACCCACTAGAAGAATCCTGAATGGCTGGTGGGCGGTATGAACTCTCTGCATGGCGCTGAAATAGGCATTGGAATAACCCTGATGAACTGGTGGGCGATAAGAACTCTCTGGCATAACACTAAAATAGGGTCGCGCCGGAGCACCCCGAGGAGGTAGTGGTGCTGAATTTATTGGCCTACTAGGCTGACCCCTCCCGATCTGACCTCTTCCCCTAGTCGGGGCACCTCTAAACTCTCCAAAGAATCGGGCCCTCTTGTCCTACTGCATCTTCTCTCTACCCCTCTAGCGGTAGCCCTCAATCCTCCAAGCAATCTCCAGTACTAGCTGATAACCAGTTCCTATCTCAACCTCGCGGGCCATACTAGCCCGAATTTTGGGGTGCAACCCCGTAACAAATCTCTGCACTCTCTCTGCGTACGTAGGAAGTATCATAAGTGCATGGCGAGACAACTCAGAAAACCTCGCCTCATAGTCGGTCACTGACATCTGACCCTGCTCAAGCTGATACTGCAACTCTTTCCTCTCGGAGGGTGGAATATACCTATCCAGGAAAAGCTGTGTGAACTGGCTCCAAGTCATGGGAAGAGAACCTGTTGGTCTGCCAAGAAGATAAGACTGCCACCATCTACGGGCCCTGCCCTCCAGCTGGAAAGTAGTGAAGTTAACCCCATGAGACTCCAGTATCCTCATGTTGTGCAGTCTGTCCCTGCACCTATCAATGAAATCCTGGGCATCCTCATGATGCTTGACCTCGAAGACAGGAGGGTGTAACCTAGTCCATCTATCCAATAATTTCTGCGGATCGCCGTCCGCAGTCAGTCTAGGCTCAGGTGCAACTGCTATAACTGGCTGGGCTCCGCCCACGGGTAGTGCACCCGGGGTTTGATATACCGTAGTTGCGTGGCTAGGAGCCTAAGCAGTAGGGGTCTATGCTTCCCTCCTGCCTGAGATGTGGCTGGGTCCGCTGGAAATAAACCACCTGAGTCATCGTGTCCATGATCCGCATCATATGGCCCATGACCTCCTAAAAACCCGGTGCTGTCATGAAATCTACCATGACTGGCTCTGTGGCAGGCACCTCGCCCTGCTTCTCAATAATGGGATCCTCCACCGGATCCGCAAGGGGTGCTACTGGGGCAGCTCTGGGTTGCCCTCGTCCCCTACCTCGGGTCGGTGCCCTCCCCCGGCCTCTACCTCAGCCTCTAGCAACGGGGGGAGCAGCTCCTCCCTGGTCTGGAACATTCGTTGTACGCGTCCTCACCATCTGTAAGAGAATAGAAGAAGGAAATTTAGTATACCATCAATTGCACGATAGGAGATGAATAATGAGTGGTTTTCCTAACACCCCATAGCCTCTCAAAAATAAGTACGGACGTCTCCGCACCGATCCGCAAGACTCTACTAGTCTTGCCCATAACTTGTGAGACCTACGTGAACCTAGTACTCTGATACTATGTAGTCACGACCCAACTCCATGTCAGGCCGTGATGGCGTCCAACACTATTGCTGGACAAGCCAACAGTGAACAACTTAGTGATTTCCTATTCTTTTTCTTTTGTTTGTTAAGAAATTCCGACATTTAGCTTTACTTACATTTAAAGCATCTAATAAATAAAGGAGTTTTAAGGAAAACAACGGAAACATCTAAAAGCAGTTATAACTATTGAATTACAATCCAAAAATCAAAGTCTACTAATACGTGCCATGATCTAGTATCACAAGTGTGTGGGCAACTAGTAGAATATACGAAAGATGACTATCATAAAGTCTGAAACAGAATAGACAGATAGAACAAAAGAGAAACTTCGGCATGCTGCTGAACGGCTTAGAAGGGAAGCTCACCGTGAAGTCTCGGTCCAAAATCAGGTATGTGCGCCGGGCGGGTAACTAGATGCACCAGCCTCAGATCCTGTATTATTAAGTACAGAAGCATAGCATGAGTACATAAACAATATGTACCCAATAAGTATACCGTCTAACCTCGAAGAAGTAGTGACGAGGGGTCGACTTGACACTTACTAGGCCAATAATAATGTAATTTAAAGCATTATACTAAGCATGGATATCATGAATGATACTGTCAGTTCAACAACAGGAAGAGATAAGTCCTTCTTTCATAATTATAACTTAAATTTCAGTAATACCATTTAGCAACTTACATTTCAAGGCATTTAAACAAAATAAACCATAGAAAATTTCCAAATAATTAGCATGCGCAATTATGCCGAGATCGCACGGCCCGATCCAACAAAATATTTAAATTGTGCACTGCCGAGGGTCGAACGGCGTGAACCATAGATGCATCTATTTTTCCCACTCGCAAATGATACATGCGACACGGTCAAACATAAATTTAAAGAATTACATCGCTTGCGAATCATACATGCGATGCGGTTACATAAAGAATCTCATAAATATTTATAGTACTCTCCCATTCTTTTCAAAATACGACATTCAAATGAAAACTTTTATGATCCCATTATTTTTCCTCAATTCCAAATTCCTTTTGAAACAATTAATAAGCACACTCCATTCCGCCCTTCTCAAGGCAAACGATATACATAAAGCAATAATCATATCAACAAAGCATGGTGTAACCCTAAGACTACCCGGACATAACAGGAATAGTAGCTACGTACGGACTCTCGTCACTCCATGCGTACGTAGCCCCCCACAAACCTCTACACATATTTATTTAGTTTACCTATGGGGTAATTTTCCCCTTACAATGTTAGAAAGGAGACTTACCTCATCTCAAAGCCTACTTCCCAATTCAAGAACGCGCTGAAATCTCCAAATATGATGCCAAATGACTCGAAGCTAGTCAAACATTACATAAACTAATCAATCTATGCTCAAAGGTTCATAATTCTACCATTTAAGTGATTACCCAACTTAAATTGCAAGATTTCTAAAATTCACCTCAGGCCCACATGCTCGGATTTGCGGAAATATTTTAAAGCAATTTGTTACCCATAACCTTAGTAATATAAACATATAATTTTTACTAAATTCCATAACGAATTTCGTGGTTAAATCCCATTTTTTATCAAAAACCTAGGTTTTCATCTAAGCCCGCAATTTTCACTAATTTACATGCTATAACCTACCTATAAACCATGTATTTAATTCATATTTGTTAGGAATTACTTACCTCAACTAGTTGATGGAAATCCCCTCTCTAACCAGCTCCAAAATCGCCTCAAAAAGAGTAAGAAGTGAGCAGAAGTGCTCGAAGTCCGATTTAAAACACACTGCCCTTCAGTGACTTCCGTACCTGCGGTTAAATTGGCACACCTGCGGCTTCGTTTCTGCAGACAACCCACGCATGTGTGGACCAAAGCTAGGCTGCATCATCTCGCTTCTGTGCCCAGGTGATCGCACTTGCGGCCACGCATTAGCGACAAACGACGCGCATCTGCGATACTGCCCGCTACTGCGATGCCTGCCTTCGCACCTACGCTTTCGCAGATGCGGTCCTTCTTTCGCTTCTGCAATGGTTGGGCAGCCTATGCTGGGACACATCTGCGATCATGGGCTCGCACCTGCAAGCTCGCACCTGCAGCTGACCAAGCGCAAGTGTGATTATGACAGCAGCTGGAGCTTCAACTTTGGCTTCCAAATTCTAACTTGGTTTGAGCCTCGTCCGATTGACACTCGGGGTCCCGTCCGAACATACCAACAAGTTTGCAATCAGAAAACGGACTCGCTCGAACTATCGAAACACCCGAAACAATATTAAAACTAAGAATCACACCCTAAAACCAATTGAATCAAACTTAAGAACTTCAAGTTCTTCAATTGACTTTCAATGCGCCGAAACGTACTTATACTATTCGGAATGATACCAAATTTTGCGTACAAGTCTTAAATGACACTACGGAACTATTCCCGATCTTAGAATTCCATTTGGACCTCGATATCACCAAAACCCGCTCCAAACCAAATTTTAAAAAACTTCTAAAACCTTCAAGAACCAACTTTCACTATTGGGCGCCAAAATACTCCCGGGTCATCCAAAACCCGATCCGAACATACGCCCAAGCCCGAAATCATCATACAAACCTATTAGAACCGTCAAATCCTGATTCTGAGATCGTTTGGTTAAAATATTGATCGAAGTCAAACTTGACCTTTCAAGCCAACTCTAAGGAACCAAGTATTCTGATTTCAACCCGAACTCTTCCAAATCCTGAACCAACCATCCCAGCAAGTCATAAATCAGTATAAGCATGTACGAAAAGTCTTATTTAGGGGAACAGGGTTCTAGAAAGCAAACGACCGGCCGGGTCGTTACACAAATGATTTTTAAAATAAATTTATTTCTTTGTTGATTTTTCTTACTTGATTTAAAAATTTAAACTTACTTTATCGAAAATAAATTGATCGTGTGGATCTTATATGCATTGATAATGATATTTGGCACGTGAATTATCTGTGCAGTTGTGATATGAAATGAGAGCACGAGGCGCCGGGTAAATATGATGATTTAATTATGGGCATGAGGTGCCGTAGAAATATGAAAAATGGGCTGAGACCCGTGTTTACAAAAAATATGAAAATGGGATGAGACCCGTATATTTTATGATTATAAAATGAGGTGTCACATGGTGACTTCTTAATTTGAAAGAATTATATTCAAAATATTTATTTGGAGGGATTTTGATTTAAAAAATACTATATGAAAGAATTTATATTTGAAAGATAATTATTTGAGAAAACTATACTTAAAAGAGAGTTATTTGGAACAATTATATGTGAAGGATAATTATTTGAAAAACTTGAATTAATTGGGCGTACATGTATTTATTAATTGTTGAGTAATATTTATGGTATTCTTGTTGTCGTGTTGTGCATATCACTAGTTGTTTTATCCTCCCCGTATTGTTATCTGTTTCCTATTATTTTGTATATTATATTGCACAGGTTATTAGACTAGTAAGTGTCTTGACTATACCTCATCTCTACTCCACTGAGGTTAGTCTTGATACTTACTGGGTACCGACCGTGGTGTACTCATACTACACTTCTGCACATTTTTGTGCAGAGCCAGGTATTAGAGATATCGGACTTGAGCAGAGTTAAAGAGGGATCGTAAGGATTCAAGGTAGAGCTGCTTGGTCATCGCAGTCCCTTGGAGTCTTTTTCATTTCATTGTACTGTTAATTTATAATCCAACAATATTGTATATTCAGTGCTCGTGACCATTTTATGTATTCAGTTAGAGTTCGTGACTCGGTACTACCAGTCTTGGGAGGTTTTATATTCATATTTGTTCCGCTATTAGTTTTGATTACTTATTTAATTAAAAAAAATGACTTCAAAATGTAATTGAAATCGGCTCACCTAGTCTGCCATCACGTCGCCTGTTGTGGGATTTTGGGCCGTAACATATATGAAAAAATTGTTCTTCCTTCTATCTATTTAACAGATTTTATTTTACAATGAATGCTAATATTTTCCCCTAATTGTTTTTGCAGTGACTGTGGTGTATACGTGGCTACATTTGCAGAATATGTCAGCATTGGAGAGCTAGCAGTTTCAAAGGAAGACCTTTCTAATATTGATCAACATCGTAGACGCTATGGAGCGCTACTTTGGGATTATGCTAGGAAGAAGCAAGATACGGGTGCAATTAGTGAGAGCGAGGTGACTAGCAGATTAGGAAGAAGAAAAGGTGCACCAGCTGTGAACGAGAGAACACAAGTCTAGAAGAAGAAGAATTAGTTGCCCTTTTCTGTAGAAAAATTGTAGTTAAATTGTTTAGTTGTAGCCGTTTTGTAGCAAAGTTGCAGACAAATTGTTATCTAAGAACAAGTCAGTTGAAGTTTATTTGTAGCAGATTTGTGCTACAATTGTTTTACCATATGTTTTGTTATTTTATCCAGGATACTACAACTTAGAATAAGAAACATCTGTTATTTTTTTTGGTTGAAAGTTGTTAGTACTTGATATCGTTATTGTTAGCATATAATTTCTTTACAACTTAACTACAATTATGTATTATACATATAAAAAATACATAATCCAATCAAGTTATGAAAGGCTGAAATGAATACACTCAGTAATTAAACAAAACAAATACAAACCAATTGCATTAAGAGCTGAAAATATTTTATTATAGGAGATGGTCTTTATTCAATTTATCAACACAATTACACCTTAACTATAATTCTCCAGAACACCTCAACACAATTTATCAAAAAATCTTGTGACTTTATCAAATTTTATTTCCTCTTGGGAGCATTCTTACAAGATCTTTTGTTATGCCCTTCTAGTCCGCAGTTGCCACATGAAACCTTGTACTTCTTTGCATTTAGTTCATCATATGGTTTGTATCTTTATTTTTGAGGTCTTCCTGGCTGTCTTTTCCCAGTAGGTGGCATTACAACTTCTTCAGCTATATGTTGTGGCACATTCCATTTGGTTTCGCCAGGCAGCGGGTCTACTGGTATTTCATAAGTATGCAAAAGGCTCTCCCTCATGTAATAAGGAGAACAATAGTTTTCATAAGACTCATTCTTGTGCCTCAAATCCGCCAAAGCATGTGCACAAGGAAGTTCATCAAGCTGGAATTGTCCACAACTACATCTCTTATTTTGAAGACAAACAATAAAGCGCTTCACACCATCTCTCACTGTATGGATGTGATCTATTGAAGCCCTCACCTACAATTTCATTACAAACACACAACAAGTTGTCTGAAACATATACAAAATAACTATAATTATACAATATTTTATCTACAATTAACAATATATGTTTAGTTTGATGGAATCATTGATCTGATGTTACTGGATATAGCTTACTCTCATCTTCTGCGATAATGTCCTGTTGTCCTCCAACTCTTTGTTGTATTTTTTCCCAAGGTATGTGAATGTACC
>AWOL01S0117439.1:0-15233 GCA_000715115.1 Nicotiana otophora
CCCTAGTCTCTTTTCCAACGTAGGGTCTCCACTGCCGAGTCTCTTTTCCAACGTAGGGTCTCCACTGCCGAGTCTCTTTTCCAACGTAGGGTCTCCACTGCCGAGTCTCTTTTCCAACGTAGGGTCTCCACTGCCGAGTCTCTTTTCCAACGTAGGGTCTCCACTGCCGAGTCTCTTTTCCAACGTAGGGTCTCCACTGCCGAGTCTCTTTTCCAACGTAGGGTCTCCACTGCCGAGTCTCTTTTCCAACGTAGGGTCTCCACTGCCGAGTCTCTTTTCCAACGTAGGGTCTCCACTGCCGAGTCTCTTTTCCAACGTAGGGTCTCCACTGCCGAGTCTCTTTTCCAACGTAGGGTCTCCACTGCCGAGTCTCTTTTCCAACGTAGGGTCTCCACTGCCGAGTCTCTTTTCCAACGTAGGGTCTCCACTGCCGAGTCTCTTTTCCAACGTAGGGTCTCCACTGCCGAGTCTCTTTTCCAACGTAGGGTCTCCACTGCCGAGTCTCTTTTCCAACGTAGGGTCTCCACTGCCGAGTCTCTTTTCCAACGTAGGGTCTCCACTGCCGAGTCTCTTTTCCAACGTAGGGTCTCCACTGCCGAGTCTCTTTTCCAACGTAGGGTCTCCACTGCCGAGTCTCTTTTCCAACGTAGGGTCTCCACTGCCGAGTCTCTTTTCCAACGTAGGGTCTCCACTGCCGAGTCTCTTTTCCAACGTAGGGTCTCCACTGCCGAGTCTCTTTTCCAACGTAGGGTCTCCACTGCCGAGTCTCTTTTCCAACGTAGGGTCTCCACTGCCGAGTCTCTTTTCCAACGTAGGGTCTCCACTGCCGAGTCTCTTTTCCAACGTAGGGTCTCCACTGCCGAGTCTCTTTTCCAACGTAGGGTCTCCACTGCCGAGTCTCTTTTCCAACGTAGGGTCTCCACTGCCGAGTCTCTTTTCCAACGTAGGGTCTCCACTGCCGAGTCTCTTTTCCAACGTAGGGTCTCCACTGCCGAGTCTCTTTTCCAACGTAGGGTCTCCACTGCCGAGTCTCTTTTCCAACGTAGGGTCTCCACTGCCGAGTCTCTTTTCCAACGTAGGGTCTCCACTGCCGAGTCTCTTTTCCAACGTAGGGTCTCCACTGCCGAGTCTCTTTTCCAACGTAGGGTCTCCACTGCCGAGTCTCTTTTCCAACGTAGGGTCTCCACTGCCGAGTCTCTTTTCCAACGTAGGGTCTCCACTGCCGAGTCTCTTTTCCAACGTAGGGTCTCCACTGCCGAGTCTCTTTTCCAACGTAGGGTCTCCACTGCCGAGTCTCTTTTCCAACGTAGGGTCTCCACTGCCGAGTCTCTTTTCCAACGTAGGGTCTCCACTGCCGAGTCTCTTTTCCAACGTAGGGTCTCCACTGCCGAGTCTCTTTTCCAACGTAGGGTCTCCACTGCCGAGTCTCTTTTCCAACGTAGGGTCTCCACTGCCGAGTCTCTTTTCCAACATAGGGTCTCCACTCTCTAGTCTCTGTCTCTTATACACATCTTGGAAAGGAGACTAGGGAGTGGAGACCCTATGTCTAAAATAAAATCAACTGGGAGTGGATACTGTATGTCTAAAATAAAATCGAATAGGGAGTGGACACCCTATGATGGAAAATGGACTAGGGTGTCGAGACCCTATGTATAAAATAAAATCAACTAGGGATTGGAGACCCTATGTTGGAGAAGAGACTAAGGAGTGGAGACCCTCTGTATAAAAATAAAATCAACTAGGTAGTGGAGACTGAATGTTGGAATATCAACTAGGGAGTAGAAACCCTATGTTAGAAAGAAACTATGCAGTGGAGACCCTATGTTGGAGCAGAGAATAGAGAGTGGAGACCCTATGTTGGAAAGGAGACTATGGAGTGGAGGCCCTATGATTGAAAAGCGACTAGGGGGTCGAGGTCCCATGTCTAAAATAAAATTAAGTTGGGAGAGGGACCCTATGTTGGAAAAGCGACTAGGGATTGGAAACCCTATGTCTAAAATAAAATAGACATAGCAAGTGAAGACCCTATGTCTAAAATAAAATCAACTAGGGAGTGGAGACCCTATGATTAAAATATCATCAACTAGGGAGTGTAGACCCTATGTTAGAAAAGTGACTAGGGAGTGGAGAGCCTATATCTAAAATGTCATCAACTAGAGAGTGCAGACCCTATGTTGGAGAAGAGACTAAGGAGTAGTGACCCTATGTTAGAAAAGCGACTAGGGAGTAGAGACCCAATGTTTGAAAAATGACTAGGGAGCGGAGATCCAATGTTGGAAAGGAGACTAGGGAGTGGACACCCTATATTGGAAATGAGACTAGGGAGTGGAGACCCAATGTTTAAAATATCATCAACTAGGGACTGGAGACCCTATGTAATAAAAGTGACTAGGGAGTGGAGTCCCTATGTCTAAAATAAAATCAACTAGGGAGTGGAGACCCTATGTCTAAAATAAAATCAACTAGGTTATGAAGACCCTATTTTGGAAAAGATACTAGGGAGTGGAGACCCTATGTCTAAAATACAATAAACTAAGGAGCGGAGAACCTATGTTGGAAAAGCGACTAGGGATTGGAGACAATATGTCTATAAAACAATCAACTAGGAAGTGCAGACCCTATTTTGAAAATGACTAGGGTGTGGAGACCCTATGTCAAAAATATCAACAACTAGGGAGTGGAGACCCTACGTTAGAAAAGAGACTAGGGAGTGGAAACCCTATGTCTAAAATATTATCAACTAGGGAATGGAGACCCTATGTTGGAAAAGAGACTAGGGAGTGGAGAGCCTATGTTGGAAAAGAGACTAAGGAGTGGAGACCCTATGTCTAAAAATAAAATCAACTAGGGAGTGGAGACCCTAAGTTAGAAAGGCGACTAGGGAGTGGAGACCCTATGTTGGAAAGGAGACTAGGGAGTGGAGACCCAATGTCTAAAATATCTTCAACTAGGGAGTGGAGACCCTATGTAAGAAAAGTGACTAGGGAGTGGACACCCTATTTCTAAAATAAAATCAACTAGGAAGTGGAGACCCTATGTCTAAAATAAAATCAACTAGGAAGTGTAGACCCTATTTGGAAAAAAGACTAGGGAGTGGAGACCCTACGTCTAAAATATCAATAACTAGGGAGTGGAGACCCTATGTTAGAAAAGCGACTAGGGAGTGGAGACCCTATGTCTAACATATCAATAACTAGGGAGTGGAGACTCTATGTTGGAAACGTGAATAGGGAGTGGAGACCCAATGTCTTAAATATGATCAACTAGAGAGTGGAGACCCTATGTTGGAAAGAAGACTAGGGATTGGATAAACCTATGTCTAAAATAAAATCAACTAGGTAGTGTAGACCCTACGTTGGGAAAGCGACTAGGGAGTGGAGACACTATATCTAAATTATCATCAACTAGGGAGTGGAGACCCTATGTTGGAGATGACACTAAGGAGCGGAGACCCTATGTTTAAAAATAAAATCAACTAGGGAGTGGAGACCGAATGTTGGAAAATCAACTAGGGAGTGGATACCCTATGTTAGAAAAGCGATTAGAGAGTCGAGACCCTATGTTTGAAAAACAACTAGGGAGTGGATACCCTATGTTGCAAAGGAAACTAGGGAGTGGAGACCCTATGTTGGAAAGGAGACTAGGGAATGTAGACCAAATGTTTAAAATATCATCAACTAGGGAGTGGAGTCCCTATGTAAGGAAAGTGACTAGGGAGTGGAGACCCTATGTCTAAAATAAAATCAACAAGGGAGTGGAGACTCTATGTTGGAAAAATGACTAGGGAGTGGAGGCCCTATGTCTAAGATAAAATTAGCTAGGGATTGGAGACACTATGTTGGAAAAACGACTAGGGAGTGGAGCCTCTATGTCTAAAATATCAACAACTAGGGAGTGGAGACCCTATGTTAGAAAAGCGACTCGGGAGTGGAAACCCTATGTCTAAAATATCATCAACTAGGGAGTGGAGATCCTATGTTTAAAGAGAGACTAGGGAGTGGAGACCCTATGTTGGAAAAGACACTAGGGAGTGGAGACCCTATGTCTAAAATAAAATCAACTGGGGAGTGGATACTGTATGTCTAAAATACAATCGAATAGGGAGTGGACACCCTATGATGGAAAAGGGACTAGGGTGTCGAGACCCTATGTATAAAATAAAATCAACTAGGGATTGGAGACCCTATGTTGGAGAAGAGACTAAGAAGTGGAGACCCTCTGTCTAAAATTAGAATCAACTAGGGAGTGGAGACTGAATGTTGGAATATCAACTAGGGAGTAGGAGCTTATGTTAGAAAAACACTATGAAGTGGAGACCCTATGTTGGAGAGGAGACTAGAGAGTGGAGACCCTATTTTGGAAAGGAGACTAGGGAGTGGAGGCCCTATGTTTGTAAAGCGACTAGGTGTCGAGGTCCCATGTCTAAAATAAAATTAAGTTGGGAGAGGGACCCTATGTTGGAAAAGCGACTAGGGATTGGAGACCCTATGTCTAAAATAAAATAGACATAGGAAGTGAAGACCCTATGTCTAAAATAAAATCAACTAGGGAGTTGAGACCCTATATCTAAAATATCATCAACTAGGGAGTGTAGAGCCTATGTTGGAAAAGTGACTAGGGAGTGGAGACCCTATATCTAAAATGTCATCAACTAGGGAGTGCTGACCCTATGTTGGAGAAGAGACTAAGGAGTAGTGGCCCTATGTTAGAAAAGTGACTAGGGAGTAGAGAGCCAATGTTTGAAAAACGACTAGGGAGTAGAGAGCCAATGTTTGAAAAACGACTAGGGAGTAGAGACCCAATGTTGGAAAGGAGACTAGGGAGTGGACACCCTATGTTGGAAATGAGACTAGGGAGTGGAGACCCAATGTTTAAAATATCATCAACTAGGGAGTGGAGACCCTATGTAATAAAAGTGACTAGGGAGTGGAGTCCCTATTTCTAAAATAAAATCAACTAGGGAGATGAGACCCTATGTCAAAAATAAAATCAACTAGGGTGTGAAGACCCTATTTTGGAAAAGCGACTAGGGAGTGGAGACCCTATGTCTAAAATAAAATCAACTAGGGTGTGAAGACCCTATTTTGGAAAAGCGACTAGGGAGTGGAGACCCTATGTCTAAAATAAAATCAACTAAGGAGCGGATAACCTATGTTGGAAAAGCGACTAGGGATTTGAGACAATATGTCTATAAAACAATCAACTAGGAAGTGCAGACCCTATTTGGAAAACGACTAGGGTGTGGAGACCCTATGTCTAAAATATCAACAACTAGGGAGTGGAGACCCTATGTCTAAAATATCAACAACTAGGGAGTGGAGAACCTATGTTAGAAAAGAGGCTAGGGAGTGGAAATCCTATGTCTAAAATATTATCAACTAGGGAATGGAGACCCTATGTTGGAAAAGAGACTAGGGAGTGGAGAGCCTACGTTGGAAAAGAGACTAGGGAGTGGAGACCCTATGTCTAAAATAAAATCAACTTGGGAGTGGAGATTGTATGTCTAAAATAAAATCGACTAGGGAGTGGAAACCCTATGTTGGAAAATGGACTAGGGAGTCGAGACCCTATGTCTACAATAAAATCAACGAGAGATTGGAGACCCTATGTTGGAGACGAGACTAAGGAGTGGAGGCCCTATGTCTAAAAATAAAATCAACTAGGGAGTGGAGACCGAATGTTGGAATATCAACTAGGGAGTGAAAACCCTATGTTAGAAAAGTGACTAAGGAGTGGAGACCCTATGTGTTAAAAACACTAGGCAGTGGAGACCCAATGTTGGAAAGAGACTAGGGAGTGGAGACCCTATGTTGGAAAGGAGTCTAGGGAGTGGAGACCCTATATTTGAAAAGAGACTAGGGAGTAGAGGTCCCATGTCTAAAATAAAATCAACTAGGGAGTGGAGACTCTATGTTGGAAAAGCGACTAGGGAGTGGAGGCCCTATGTCTAAGATAAAATCAATTAGGGACTGGAGACACTGTGTTGGAATAACGACTAGAGAGTGGAGACCCTATGTCTAAAATATAAACAACTAGGGAGTGGAGACCTTATGTTAGAAAATATACTAGAGAGTGAAAACCCTATGTCTAAAATGTCATCAACTAGGGAGTGGACACCCTATGTTGGAAAAGAGACTCGGGAGTGGAGACCCTACGTTGGAAAAGAGACTAGGGAGTGGAGACCCTGTGTCTAAAATAAAATCACCTGGGGAGTGGAGACTGTATGTCAAAAATAAAATCGACTAGGGAGTAGAGACCCTATGTTGGAAAAGGGACTAGGAAGTCGAGACCTTATGTATAAAATACAATCAACTAGGGATTAGAGACCCTATGTTCGAGAAGAGACTAAGGAGTAGAGACCCTATGTCTAAAAATAAGATCAACTAGGGAGTGGAGACCGAATGTTAAAATGTCAACTAGGGAGTGGAGACCATATGTTTGAAAAAAAACTAAGCAGTGGAGACCTTATGTTGTAAAGGAGACTAGGGAGTGGAGACCCTATGTTGGAAAGGAGACTAGGGAGTAGAGACCTATGTTTGAAAAGCGACTAGGGAGTCGAGGTCCCATGTCTAAAATAAAATTAACTAGAGAGGGGGACCCTATGTTGGAAAAGCAACTAGGGATTGGAGACCCTATGTCTAAAATAAAATCAACTAGGGAGTGTAGACCTAGGGAGTGGATATCTTATGTATGAAAAACGGCTAGGGAATGAAAACCCTATATCTAAAATATCGACAACTAGGGAGTGTAGACCCTATGTTAGAAAAGTGACTTGGGAGTGGAGACCCTATGTCTAAAATAAAATCAACTAGGGAGTGGAGACCCTATGTCTAAAATATTATCAACTAGGGAGTGGAGACCCTATGTAAGAAAAGTGACTAGGGAGTGGAGACCCTATATCTAAAATGTCATCAACTAGGGAGTGAAGACCTTATGTTGGATAAGAGACTAAGGAGTAGAGACTCTATGTCTAGAATAAAATCAACTAGGGAGTGGAGTCCGAATGTAGGAAAATCAACTAGGTAGTGGAGACCCTATGTTAGAAAAGCGACTAGGGAGTAGAGACTGTATGTTTGAAAAATGACTAGGGAGTGGAGACCCTATGTTGGAAAGGAGACTAGGGAGTGGAGACCCTATGTTGGAAAAGAGACTAGGGAGTGGAGGCCCAATGTTTAAAATATCATCAACTAGGGAGTGGAGACCCTATGTAATAAAAGTGACTAGGGAGTGAAGTCCCTATGTCTAAAATAAACTCAACTAGAGAGTGGAGACCCTATGTCTAAAATACAATCAACTAGGGAGTGAAGTCCCTATGTTGGAAAAGCGACTAGGGAGTGGAGACCCTATGTCTAAAATAAAATCAACTAAGGAGCGGAGAACCTATGTTGGCAAAGCGACTAGGGATTGGAGACACTCTGTCTATAAAACAATCAACTAGGAAGTGTAGACCCTATTTGGAAAACGACTAGGGTGTGGAGACCCTATGTATAAAATATCAACAACTAGGGATTGGAGACCCTATATTAGAAAAGAGACTAGGGAGTGGAAACCCTATGTATAAAATATCATCAACTAGGGAATGGAGATCCTATGTTATAAAGGAGACTAGGGAGTGGAGACCCTACGTTGGAAAAGAGACTAGGGAGTGGAGACCCTATGTCTAAAATAAAATCAACTGGGGAGTGGAGATTGTATGTCTAAAATAAAATCGATTAGGGAGTGGAGACCCTATGTTGGAAAAGGGACTAGGGAGTCGAGACCCTATGTCTAAAATAAATTCAACTAGGGATTGGAGACCCTATGATGGAGAAGAGACTAAGGAGTGGAGACCCTATGTCTAAAAATAAAATCAACTAGGGAGTGGAGACCCTATGTCTAAAAATAAAATCAACTAGGGAGTGGAGACCGAATGTTGGAATAACAACTAGGGATTTGAAAACCTATGTTTGGAAAGTGACTAGGGAGTGGAGACCCTATGTTTGAAAAACAAACTAGGGAATGGAGACCCTATGTTGGAAAAGAGACTAGGGAGTGGAGACCCTACGTTGGAAAAGAGACTAAGGAGTGGAGACCCTATGTTTGAAAAGCGACTAGGGAGTCGAGGTCCCATGTCTAAAATAAAATTAACTAGGGAGGGAGTCCCTATGTGGAAAATAAAAATAAACTAGGGAGTGGAGACCCTATGTTTGAAAAGCGACTAGGGAGTCGAGGTCCCATGTCTAAAATAAAATTAACTAGGGAGGGAGTCCCTATGTGGAAAATAAAAATAAACTAGGGAGTGGAGACCCTTTGTCTAAAATAGCATCAATAGGGAGTGGAGACCCTATGTTGGAAAAGAGACTAGGGAGTGGATACCCTACATTGGAAAAGAGACTGGGGAGTGGAGACCCTATGTCTAAAATAAAATCAACTGGGGAGTGGAGACTGTATGTCTAAAATAAAATCGACTAGGGAGTGGAGACCCTATGTTGGAAAAGGGACTAGGGAGTCTAGACCCTATGTCTAAAATAAAATCAACTAAGGATTGGAGACCCTATGATGGAGAAGAGACTAAGGAGTGGAGACTCTATGTATAAAATTAAATCAACTAGGGAGTGGAGACCGAATGTTGGAATATCAACTAGGGAGTGGAAACCCTATGTTAGAAAAGTGACTAGGGAGTGGAGACCATATGTTTGAAAATAAACTAAGCACTAGAGACCTTATGTTGTAAAGGAGACTAGGGAGTAGAGACCCTATGTTGGAAAGGAGACTAGGGAGTGGAGACCCTATGTTTGAAAAGCGACTAGGGAGTGGAGGTCCCATGTCTAAAATAAAATTAACTAGGGAGGGGGACCCTATGTTGGAAAAGTGACTAGGGATTGGAGATCCTATGTCTAAAATAAAATCAACTAGGGAGTGTAGACCTGGGGATTGGAGATCTTATGTATGAAACACGACTAGGGAATGAAAACCCTATATCTAAAATATCAACAACTAGGTAGTGTAGACCCTATGTTGGAAACCCGACTAGGGAGTAGAGAACCTATGTCTGAAATGTCATCAACTAGGGAGTGGAGACCCTATGTTGGAGAAGAGACTAAGAGTAGAGACCCTTTGTTTAAAAATAAAATCAACTAGGGAGTGGAGACCGAATGTAGTAAAATCAACTCGTGAGTGGAGACCCTATGTTAGAAAAGCGACCAGGAAGTAGAGACCCTATGTTTGAAAAATGACTAGGGAGTGGAGACCCTATAATGGAAAGGAGACTAGGGAGTGGAGACCCTATGTTGGAAAGGAGACTAGGGAGTGGAGACCCAATGTCTAAAATATCATCAACTAGGGAGTGGAGTACTTATGTAATAAAAGTGACTAGGGAGTGGAGACCCTATATCTAAAACAAAATCAACTAAGGAGCGGAGACCCTATGTTGAAAAGCTACTAGGGATTGGAGACCCTATGTTGGAAAAGCGACTAGAGAGTGGAGACCCTATGTCTAAAAATAAAATCAACTAGAGAGTGGAGACCCTAGTTTGGAACAACAACTAGGGAGTGGAGACCCTATGTCTAAAATATCAACAACTATGGAGTGGAGACCCTATGTTAGAACAATGACTAGGGAGTGTAGATCCAATGTCTAACATATCATTAACTAGGGAGTGGAAACCCTGTGTGTAAAATATCATCAACTAGGGACTGGAAACCCTATGTTGGAAAAGAGACTAGGGAGTGGAGACCCTAGGTGGGAAAGGTGATTAGGGAGTGGATAACCTATGTCTGAAATATCAATAACTAGGGAGTGGAGACCCTATGCTAGAAAAGAGACTAGGGAGTGGAGACCCTATGTCTAAAAACAACTATGGAATGGAGATCCTATGTTAGAAAATCAACTAGGGAGTGGAGACCCTATGTTGGAAAATTTCCTAGGGAGTGAAGATCCTAAGTATGAAAAATGACTAGGGAATGAAGACCCTATATCTAAAATATAACCAACTAGGGAGTGGAGACCCTATGTTGAAAAATAGACTAGGGAGCGGAGACCAAATGTCTAAAATATAATCAACTAGGGAGTGGAGACCCTATGTCTAAAATAAAATCAACTGGGGAGTTGAGACTGTATGTCTAAAATAAAATCAACTAGGAAGTGGAGACCTTATGTTGGAAAAATGACTAGGGAGTAGAGACCCTATGTTTAAATTAAAATCAACTAGGGAGTAGAGACTCTATGTTGGAAAAGCGATTAGGGAGTGGAGACCCTATGTCTAATATAAAATCAACTAGGGAGTGGAGACCCTATGTTGGAATAGCGACCAAGTAGTGGAGCCCCTATGTCTAAAATAAAATCAACTAGGGAGTGGAGACCCTATGTTGCATAAGCGACTACGGAGTGAAGACCCTATGTCTAAAATAAAATGAACTAGGGAGTGGATACCCTATGTTGGAAAAGCTACTAGGGTGTGGAGACCCTATGTCTAAAATAAAATCAACTAAGGAGTGGAGACCCTATATTGGAAAAGAAACAAGGGAGTGGAGACCCTATGTATAAATTAAAATCAACTAGGGAGTGGAGACCCTATGTTCGAAAAAACGACTAGGGAGTGGAGACCCTATGTCTAAAATATAATCAACTAGGTAGTGTATATCCTGTGTTGGAAAAACGACTAGGGAGTGTCAAACATATCAATAACGAGGGAGTGGAGACCCTATGTTGGAAAAGTGAATAGGGCGTGGAGACTCAATGTCTTAAATATCACCAACTAGGGAGTGGAGACCCTATGTTTAAAATAAAATCAACTAGGGAGTGGAGACCCAATGTTTGAAAAGCGAGTAGGGAGTCGAGGCACTACGTCTAAAATAGAATTAATTAGGGAGTGGAGACCCTATGTTGGAAAAGAGAATAGGGAGTGGAGACCCAATGTCTTAAATATCATCAACTAGGGAGAGGAGACCATATGTTGGAAAGGAGAGTAGGGAGTGTAGATCCTATGTCTAAAATAAAATCAACTAGGGAGTGGAGACCCTATGTTAGAAAAGCGAATAGGGAGTCGTGGCCCTATCTCTACAATAGAATTAACCATGGAGTGGAGACCCTATGTTGGAAAAGAGAATAGGGAGTGGAGACCCAATGTCTTAAATATCATCAACTAGGGAGTGGAGACCCTATGTTGGAAAGGAGACTAGGGAGTGGAGACCCTATGTCTAAAATAAAATCAACTAGGGAGTGGAGACCCTATGTTTGAAAAGCGACTAGGGAGTCGAGGCCCTATGTATAAAATAGAATTAACTAAGGAGTGGAGACCCTATGTTGGAAAAGAGAATAGGGAGTGGAGACCCAATGTCTTAAATATCATCAACTAGGGAGTGGAAACCCTATGTTGGAAAGGAGATGAGGGAGTGGATACCCTATGTCTAAGATAAAATCAACTAGGGAGTGGAGACCCTATGTTGGAAAAGAGAATAGGGAGTGGAGACCCAATGTCTTAAATATCATCAACTAGGGAGTGGAAACCCTATGTTGGAAAGGAGATGAGGGAGTGGATACCCTATGTCTAAGATAAAATCAACTAGGGAGTGGAGACCCCATTTTTCAAAAGTGACTAAGGGATTCGAGGCCCTATGTCTAAAATAGAATTAACTATTGAGTGGAGCCCTATGTTGGAAAAGAGTATATTGATTGGAGGCCCTATGTCTAAAATAAAATCAACTAGGGAGTGTAGACCCTATGTTGAAAAATAGACTAGGGAGTGGAGATCCTATATCTAAAATATCATCAACTAGGGAGTGGAGATCCTATATCTAAAATATCATCAACTAGGGAGTGGGGACCCTATGTTGTAGAAGAGACTAAGGAGTGGAGACCCTATGTTTAAAAATTCAACTAGGGAGTGGAGACCCTATGTTGGAAAAGTGATAGGGAGTGAAGACCCTATGTTTGAAAAATGACTAGGGAGTGGACCCCCTATGTTGGAATGGAGACTAGGGAGTGGAGAACCTATGTTGGAAAGGAGACTAGGGAGTGGAGACCCTATGTAAGAAAAGTGACTAGGGAGTGGAGACCCTATGTCTAAAATAAAATTAACTAGGGAGTGGAGACTCTATGACTAAAATAAAATCAACTAGGGAGTGAAGACCCTCTGTTGGAAAAGCGTCTAGGGAGTGTAGACCATATGTCTAAAATAAAATCAACTAGAGAGTAGAGACCCTATGTTTGAAAAGCGATTTGGGAGTCGAGGCCCTATGTCTAAAATAAAATTAACTGGGGAGTGGAGATCCTATGTTGGAAAAGATAATAGGGAGTAGAGACCCAATGTCTTAAATATCATCAACTAGGGAGTGGAGACCCTATGTTGGAAAGGAGACTAGGGATCGGAGACCCAATGTCTAAAATAACATCAACTAGGGAGTGGATACCCTATTTCTGAAAAGCGACTAGGGAGTCGAGGCCCTATGTCTAAAATATAATTAACTAGGGAGGGGAGCCCTATGTTGGAAAAGAGAATATTGATTGGAGGCCCTATGCCTAAAATAAAATCAACTAGGGAGTGTAGACCCTATGTTGGAAAATAGACTAGGGAGTGGAGACCCTATGTTGGAAAGGAGACTAGGGATCGGAGACCCAATTTCTAAAATAACATCAACTAGGGAGTGGATACCCTATTTCTGAAAAGCGACTAGGGAGTCGAGGCCCTATGTCTAAAATATAATTAACTAGGGAGGGGAGCCCTATGTTGGAAAAGAGAATATTGATTGGAGGCCCTATGCCTAAAATAAAATCAACTAGGGAGTGTAGACCCTATGTTGGAAAATAGACTAGGGAGTGGAGACCCTATATCTAAAATATCATCAACTAGGGAGTGGAGACCCGATGTTGTAGAAGAGACTAAGAAGTGGAGACCCTATGTTTAAAACTTCAACTAGGGAGTTGAGACCCTATGTTGGATAAGCGACTTGGGAGTGGAGACCTTATGTTTGAAAAATGACTAGGGAGTGGAGACCCTATATTGGAAAGGAGACTAGGGAGTATAGACCCTATGTTGGAAATGAGACTAGGGAGTGGAGACCCAATTTCTAAAATATCATCAACTAGGGAGTGGAGACCCAATTTCTAAAATATCATCAACTAGGGAGTGGAGACCCTATGTAAGAAAGGTGACTAAGGAGTGGAGACCCTATATGTAAAATAACATCAACTAGGGAGTGGAGACCCTATGTTTGAAAAGCAAATAGGGAGTTGAGGCCTTATGTCTAAAATATAATTAACTAGGGAGTGGAGACCCTATGTTGGAAAAGAGAATAGGGAGTGGAGACCCAATGTCTTAAATATCATCAACTAGGGAGTGGAGACCCTATGTTGGAAAAGAGACAAGGGAGTGGAGACCTTATGTCTAAAATAAAACCAACTAGGGAGTGAAGACCCTTTGCTTGAAAAACGACTAGGGAGTCGAGGCCCTACGTCTAAAATAGAATTAACTAGGGAGTGGAGACCCTATGTTTGAAAAGAGAATGGGGAGTGGAGACCCAATGTCTTAAATATCATCAACTAGGGAGTGGAAACCCTATGTTGGAAAGGAGACTATGGAGTGGAGACCCTATGTCTAAAATAAAATCAACTAGGGACTGGAGATTTTATGTTTGAAAAGCGATTACGGAGTCGAGGCCCTATGTCTAAAATAGAATTAACTTGGGAGTGGAGCCCTATGTTGGAAAAGAGACTAGGGATTGAAGACCCTGTGTTTGAAAAATTACTAGGGAGTGGAGACCCTATGTTGGAAAGGAGACTAGAGAGTGGAGACCCTATGTTGGAAAGGAGACTAGGGAGTGGAGACCCAATTTTTAAAATATTATCAACTAGGGAGTGGAGACCCGATGTAAGAAAAGTGACTAGGGAGTGGAAACCCTATGTCGAAAATAAAATCAACTAGGGAGTGGAGACTCTATGTCTAAAATAAAATCAACTAAGGAGTGAAGACCCTCTGTTGGAAAAGCGACTAGGGAGTGGAGACCTTCTGTCGAAAATAAAATCAACTAAGGAGCGGAGACCCTATGTTGGAAAAGAGACTAGGGATTGGCGACACTATGTCTATAAAATAATCAACTAGCAAGTGTAGACCCTATTTGGAAAAACGACTAGGGAGTGGAGACCCTATGTCTAAAATATCTTCAACTAGGGAGCGGAGACCCTATTTTGGAAAAGCGACTAGGGAGTGGAGACCGTATGTCTAAAAATAAAATCAACTAGGGAGTGGAGACCCTATGTTTTAAAAGCGATTAGGGAGTGGAGACCCTATGTCTAAAATAAAATCAACTATACAGTGGAGATCCTAGGTTGGAAAAACGACCAGGGAGTGGAGACCCTATGTCTAAAGTATCAACAACTAGGGAGTGGAGACCCTATGTTAGAAAAGAGACGAGGGAGTGGAGACCCAATGTCTAAAATATCCTCAACTAGGGAGTGGAAACCCTATGTCTAAAATATCATCAACTTGTGATGTTACACCCTATATTTTCGTACGTAAAAATGCGTCGTAAGCAAATGTAGGACCAAAAATGAGATAATATTTAAAAATATATAAAGTAAGTTAATCATGTTACCTCTGAGGTTACAAATATTGAAGATCATGAACAACAAGTACAAAGAGGGTTGGACAGTTCAGAAGCTAAAGTAATTAAATAAAACAATGTTTCGTCAAAAGTTGACAAGTTGGGAATGTTATAACATGTACCTTTGGGGTGAGACAAGGGTGATTAACATGATAAGGAGATTATGTTATGATTTATATTAGTCGTATGACATCCGTGTGTTATGTTTTAATATCAAGCGAGTTGTGGAACAAAAGTCGATGAAAGTCATCACAAGTTACCCTCATAAGTTTTACTCAAATGTTGGGTCAAATGTAGCTGCGATTTTCTCCCAATATACTTATAGTTATGGGGTGTTCCACCCTTCAAATTACAGATCTATGAGTCTATTTTCCAACGCATTAAACCGTTTGTCAATACGACATTGGAGTAGAAAGATATGGGCATTTGTGCGATACTGCGCAAGCTGCTAGGTGACAAGTAGGTGTGTCACCTACTTGCTTAAATGAAACCCCAAAAATGGGCCATTTCGGGTCGTCCAAAGAGGCCATTTAAGGGACTATTTTCTTCATATATTAGACATAAAATAGAGCGTAATAACCAGACATAAACTCTGCAAAGAATCCTCCCAAAAATTTCCCACAAACCCTAATGGATTTTCTCTCCCTTTCAAG
>AWOL01S0117450.1:0-12260 GCA_000715115.1 Nicotiana otophora
TGGCACCCTGTATTACTGAAAAGGAATGTAATCGGGGATTGGTACCCTATATTATTGATATAAGCTGGATCGCCGTAGGCTAAAAGGTTCTACATAGGTTAAGCTACATAAAACAACACAAGCGAAGAGTACTTCTACTTGGAAATATGAGCTGGATCCCCCTAGGCAGAAAGGTTCTACCTGAGTGAAGCCGCGTAAAACAGCCTGAGCGAAGAGTACCTCTATCCGAAAATATGAGTTGGATCCCCCTAGGAGAAAAATGGTTCTACCTGAGTTAATATATGCAAAACAATCTAAGGGAAGAGTACTTCTACCCGGAAATATGAGTTAGGCGAAAAGATTCTACCTGGGTTAAGCTACGTAAACCATCCTGAGCAAAGAGTACTTCTACCCAGAAATATGAGCTACATCCCCCTAGGCGAAAAGGCTCTACCTTGGTTAAGCTACAAAAATAGTCGGAGAGAAGTGTACTTCTACCCGGAAATATGAGCTGGATCCCCTAGGCGAAAAGGTTCTACCTGAGTTAACATGTGAAATAAAGAGAATGGAGATTTTGAGGAACTTACCTTTGGTGATATTCGTCCTTTGAGAATCTCCATACTGCAATGCTTTGTTCCTGCTTCAAACAAAGAAACAGTGTGAGGTTTCTAAGTGGTGGTCTATTTGTGGCCTTGATGCCTTGAGTATCTTGAAATCATGACCACTACTGTCGAAGAATCGATTATGTCAGTGTGGTATAGAGATGCTCGGATAATCTATATTGTTGTTTGGAGACCTTTGCTTTCCAACGCTGCACCCAAATATTTCATACCCTGATGTCCATGGTACCGCTAACCCTTGTCCCTAAGGCAAGGCAATGTTTCCATTTAAAATTAAACTTGGATCTTTTGCACCCAGAATCAGTTTGTGTCCGTAGTGCTATCAACTTTTCCCACTAAGCAAGCCTTTATTAGGCGACCGTTTGAGTTTCTTTGAGACACTTTGTTTTTCTTATCAAAATAGATCACATATGGATCCGTACATTCATCAATGCCGTATATGCCCCATATTGTGCTCGGTATTACGGGAAATATTTAGTCAGTTTTGCAGCCATTTCTTTGCTTCATCTTTGATGCAATATTAGACTGCAAGGGACTCAATGAAAAACTATGGAAATAACAGAAAAGCAATTGAAAGTGAAAAAGAAATTGTGTCTAAACAAAAGGGGTCCCTTTCGGGGAGAGCAATAAGGAGACTTATCTGGAGGTGTGTGTCGACTTCAATGAATCATGACATGCATCTTGGACTTGATGCCTGATCTATTTAAGATGTCTAATTATCAAAATCGATCACAAATGTTCATCTTGAAAACGAGTTCTTAGTTGTGTTCATAACGGAGTACCAAAGACCCTCATTCGTCTAGTAGCGCCCTTTGCGGGTTTTTGCTAACTGACCTCTGTCATTTTTCTACTCACTGTCGCCTTATGGTGCCTTTACGAGTTTTCAAAAATAAGACTCTCATTTCTCTGCTCACTGTCACCTTAAGGTGCCCATACGAGTTTGCACTGATAAAATATTTCTTTTCCTTAGCCCTTGACTAAAATACTACATACGGCAGGTTGTCCAACACCCTTGGCATAGTGATTTTAACATTCTTCAAAGTTCAATCAGTAAGTCTTAACGGAAAAAGGTAAAAATAACCTTGAACTGAATTACAATATTTGGAACCTTTTTATAGAATTACCATAAAACAAACTTCTGCCTCATTTTTGGAGTATTGGGGATATGGATTTTTTTGTTGTGATGAGACCGAACTCAGGGTAAGGCTACCTACGTATCCTTTTAGAATTAGGTCGAACTTAGTTCATTGAATCAGAAGATTTGTTGTTTGATTTTCTTTTTGTTATTTGCTTTTGCTTTTACAAGTACACATGTTCAAAATAAAGAGGCAAAATATAGACAACAAATACAACTCTAAAGGGTTAACAAAAGGGTGACACCTATTTGAGATAGTGAGCAATCATAGCCTTCGTCATCTCAATATGAGAAAATCATGCTTGGAAGTTCCGCAATGGGTATATATCAAAAATAATATCGTTTGACTGCATCTGTATTAATAGTCATGTCTGGTACCCGTCCTTCTTCATCAAAAAAGTGCAAGGCCCCTTTTGGTAACACTTTCTTGATGATGTATGGTCCTTGCTAGTATGGGGATAACTTTTCTTTAGCTTCTACTTGGTGCAGAGGGATGCATTTCAAAACGAGCTAGCCTACCTCAAAGTTCCTTGGGCGTACTTTCTTGTTATAAGTGTGTGCCATTGTTTGCTGGTATAACGAGCCAAAACACACTGCTTCTAGCCATTTTTCATCAATCAGCATTAGTAGTTCTAATCGGGTCTTGACCCACTCAGTGTCTTCAATCTCCGATTCCACAATGATTCGCAGAGAGGGAATTTCGACTTCAATCGGTATTACAACTTCCATTCCATTTACCAATTGATAACGAGTTGCACCTACAGATGTACGAGTAGTCGTGGGTATCCCAAAAGAGCAAAAGGCAACTTTTCATGCCATTGCCCGGACCATTGAATCATCTTCCTGAGAATCTTGTTGATGTTCTTTTTTGCTGCTTCAACGATTTCATTGGCTTTTGATCGGTAAGGGAGAGAATAGCGATGCACAATTTTAAATTGCTCGCATACTTCCTTCATCAAATGACTATTTAGATTGGCTATATTATCAGTGAGTGATAATGGTCTTTGGGATACCAAAGTGATATATGATGTTGGAATGAACAAAGTCTACCACTACTTTCTTGGTGACAACTTTGAAAGTGACGACCTCCGCCCACTTGGTAAAGTAATCAATGGAGACCAAAATGAATCTCTGCCTATTTGAAGCCTTTGGCTCGATTGGCCCAAGAACATCCATTCCCAAGTAACGAAAAGCCAAGGAGAGGACATGGGATGCAACTCCGATGGAGGCAAGTTAATTAGGTCGCCATGAATCTAGCATTGGGGACACTTGCAAACAAAACTGAAGCGATCTTGCTTCATAGTAAGCCAATAATACACTGCCCACATAATCTTTTTTGCCCAAACGTATCCATTCATGTGAGGACCACATACCCCCGAATGCAATTCACTCATGATCTGCCCAGCTTCTGTGGCATCTATGCCTCTCAACATGTTCAATTATGGGGGTCCTTTCGTACATGATTTCCCCATTCAGGAAGGAACCACCGGCAAGCTGCCTTATAGTTCCTTTTTTATTTCCCTTGGCATGCTCTGGGTATTCCCTTGTTTTCAGGAATCATTTTATGTCATGATATCATGGTTCACCATGTGGTTCTATCTCAATAGTATTGTAGTAACCATGTTGATTTCGAACTTGGATTTACAATGGATCAATATGAGTGTTTCCTGGATAAGGGAGCATCGAGTTTAAGGTAGCCAAGGCATCGGCTAGCTCGTTGTGAAACTTGGGAATGTACCTGAACTTGATTGACTTGAATATTTTTCTTAGGTCTTACACACATTGTCTATATGGAATAAGTGTGATGTATCGAGTCTCCCATTCGCCTTGGGCTTGCCGGATAAACAAGCCAGAATCTCCTATAACCAATAGTTCATGCATTTCTAGATCGAGGTTCATTTTTATACCCATGATACAAGCCTCGTATGCTGCCGTATTATTGGTACAGAAGAAACGAAGTCGGGCCGTTATAGGGTAATGTTGTCCAATAGGTGAGATGAGGATCTCCCCGATCCCTACTCCTTTGATACTGACAAACCCATCAAAATACATTTTCCATGCCTCGCTGTTGTCTAAAACTACTTCTTCTATTGAGTTGATCACTTCATCCGAGAAGTATGTACTTAGTGTCTCATAATCTTCATTGACTGGATTCTCTTCCAAAGTATGTGCTTTCATTGCGGTGCGCGTGACATAGACGATGTCTAACTCTATGAGCAGAATTTTTCATTTTGCGATCCTGCCAGTGGGCATTGGCTTTTAGAATATGTACTTCAAGGGATCCATTCTGGATATGAGATAAGTAGTGTAGGCCAAAGGATAATGTCTTAGCCTTTGAGCGATCAGAGGAAAGTCACAACATGTCATTTCTAAAAGGGTATACTTAACTTCATAATTGGTGAACTTCTTGCTCAAATAATAGATTACCTGTTTCTTTTTGCCTGTCACATCATGTTTCCCCAGAACGCATCCAAAGGAATTATCCATCACCTATAGATACAAAAACAAAGGCCTTCTAGGTTCAGGTGGGACTAGTACATGGGGTTTTGACAGATAATCTTTGATCCTGTCGAAAACCTTTTGGAAATTGTAAGTCCACTCGATAGCAATATCCCTTTTCAGCAACTTAAAAATGGGCTCACACGTCGTTCCGAGCTGAGAAATGAATCGACTGATGTAGATTAACCTTCCAAGAAAACGCATGACTTCAGTTTTGTTCTTCAGTGGCGGAAGATCTTGAATTAACTTTATCTTAGATGGATCCAGTTCTATGCCTCTACGACTGACTATGAAATCTAGGAGTTTCCTAGATGGTACTCCAAACACACTCTTGGATGGATTGAGCTTAAGATCATACCTTCGCAGCCGTTGGAAGAAGTTTTTCAAATCACGCACATGATCAGCCCATGTCTTTGACTTTATGATGACATCATTGACATATACTTCAATCTCTTTGTGCATCATGTCATCAAAAATGGTGGTCATAGCTCTCATATAAGTTGCCTCTGCGTTCTACGAACCAAATGGCATGACCCTATAACAATATATATACCCCATGGAGTGGTGAAAATGTTCTTTTCTGCATCATCCCCGTCCATTAGAATCTTGTGGTATCCGGCATAGCAATCCATAAAAGATTATATCTCATGCTTTGCGCAATTATGTACAAGGATGTGTATGTTTGGTAAAGGAAAGTCATCCTTTGGACTCGCTTTGTTCAAGTCTCTATAATAAACATAGACTCTAGTACTTCAGTCGTTATTCGGCATAGACACAACATTTTCCACCCAGGTGGTGTATCAGATGGCTCTGACCATATTAGCGCTCAATTGCTTCATAATTTCCTCTTTGATTTTATCACTCATGCCCGTTTTAAATTTTCGTTATTTTTGTTGGACTGGTGAAAAACTAGGATACGTAGGAAGATTATGAACCACTAGATCAACACTTAGACCCGATATATCATCATAAGACCAAACAAACACATCTTTGTATTCAAATAAAATTTAAATCAAGGAATCTTTGGTTTTTTGTTCAATGTGAATGCTTATCTTTGTTTCTCTAATTTTTTCATGACTTCCAAGGCTAATTGGCTCAGTTTCATTTAGGTTGGGCTTATACTTGTTTTCAAAATTTTCCAATTCTCTTTTTATTTCCTCAATAGCTCTATCTTTATCATATTCAACCTCTTGATGCATTATTTCAAATTTAGATAGCTTTTTAGGATATGGGCGTGAATTACGCATGCATGTCATGTTATTAAAGTTGATATTAACAAAACTAAAATGGAAACAAAATGAGAAGAATTAGAAAAAAGGAAAAGATACAGAACTTAATTCGAAACCGAACGACATTTTTACTAAATTTGATAGGATAGAAAGTTTAAAATCAATCCACAAAAGATAAAACAAAACAAGGAAACTAAGATATTTGGATTAATACCCTAAAAGTAACCCAAATACAAAAAGAGATTGCAAAATAAAACTACCAAGACTCCTTCCTTGTGGGGAGAGGAGTTTTTTCCCAGTTGTTGAGCATGGTGTCTAGGTCAATTAGTTGCATATCAGCACGACTAGTGCCTTCACCAGCCTGGATCATATTCACTTCAGAAAACATCTGGCTGAGGCCATGGCAAATTTCATCAATGTTTTCTTACGCCGAAGAATTTTGACCCTCTTGGAGTCGTGGCTTGACAAAAGTGTAGAAAATATGAGGGATCGGTTTTTGCAAGCCCACCCATGCTTTTTACGGTGCTTGTTTTTGTCTTCATCCATTTTCCTTGGCCTGAAACCTAAGCCAAAAGTACCCTTGTTACTAAACGGAGAAATGGGTTCTGAAATTCCTTGCAATGATGCCCCCAAGCCTTTTGCTGGCTCATAACCTTGTCTCAGCATAAGTACAGCCACCATTACAGATGTGGTGGTATCAACCACATCGAAAGCCTGATAGACAATAGACACACTCCCTTCCTTGTCCTCAATACACGGGATTAATGAGTCTCTATAAATGGATGACTCGTCTTCTTCTTAAATAATAATTTCTTGTCTGTCATGTTCGAACTTGAGCATCTGATGCAATGTAGATGGCTCAACTTGAGCTATATGGATCCATGTCCTTCCAAGAAAAAAGTTATAAGAGGTTTTCATGTCCACTACTTATAAGAAAATTTAAAAATCGAGAAGCCCAATTGTCATAGTGAGGCTAATTTCCCTAATGGTGTCTCTCGTTGAGCCATCAAAAGCCTGGATGTGAACATTGCTGGGTCGAATTCTGTCTGTATTGATCTTCATGCTTTGCAAAGTAGAGAGGGCCTACATCTATATTCGAGCCTTTATCAACCATGACTCACATTACATAGTGCCCCTCACATTTGATTGTCAGGTGCAAAGCCCTATTGTGTCCGTCTCCCTCCTCGGGGAGTTCATCATCAGTAATGGATATTTTGTTCACCTCAAAAAATCTGTTGGCCATCTTCTCTAACTGATACACTATGGTCTTCTCTGAGACATGTGCCTCATTCATGATCTTGATTAATACACGGGCATGCTCTTCTGAATGTTTGAGCAGAGATAGTAGAGAGATTTGAGCAGGAGTCTTCCTCAGCTGGTCAATGATTGAGTAATCTTGAACTTTCATCTTTTTCAAAAACACTTACGCCTTTTCTTTAGTGACTTGCTTATTTATTGTAATTTTGCCTTCTCTGATTTTCTTGACCTTCCCCTATTGAACTTGAACATAAGGGTGTGATGCCCCTCTTTTGACTTCCCTGGATCCCAAAGTCATCATGGACCCTTCATCTCTCTTCTTTCTATTAGCCAAACTTCCCGATCCATTTTGGATTGCTTGGGTGGTGGCTTTGAGAGCAGCTTGACTTATAATTCTTCCGGTCTTGAGGCCATTTTTGACGATCTCTCCTATTTTGTTTCCTTATGCAAAAGGTCTACCCATCGCGGACATCATGTTCTAAATGTAATCAAGCTCTTGATCCCCTAGAAAAACAGTGATCAACTCGTGGTTATCCATTGGTGGCTTAACTCTATCCGCTTGCTCCCTCCACTTGATGGCATACTCTCTTCATGTTGGACAAGGAATTGCAATCCGATGCAATATCAATGTTGTACTAAAATTGTTTGGTGAATGCATATGCCATGTCATCCCAAACATTCCAATGAGGGATATCTTGCATTCAGAGGCTATTCCCATCAGACTCTCCCCAAAATAAGCCATAAGCAATTCTTCATTTCCTCCTGCACCCCTCAGCTGGTTGTAGTACCTTTTCAAGTGGGCGATAGGGTCGCCATGTCCATCATACTTTTTCGAATTTTGGGGTTTTGAACCCTGTTGGAAAATGTATGGGAGGGAATATGCACAGATCACTAAATGAAACACTTTTGTGACCACCTAGTCCTTGTATGTTTGTTATATTCTGCTCAAGACTTTTCATTTGTCTGGCCATCTCATCTATCTCTACCGTCTTAACAAGAATTTCATTTTCCATTGGTGACTCTTACTGAAGAGTGTAATTGTACGAAGCCGAGACCCTGAAAGACATATTTGGAGAGTAGAACTGGCCATCATAAGCCTGAGGTGGTGGCTCATTGTTTGGCCTTATCACTGGAGGTGGTGGTAAGATTGTATATACTAGCGCGCCAGACACGACGAGGGGGTGTTCCTAGCCGGCGCGGCTGGAGGACGCACATTAGAAGTACTAGGGGAGCAGGGAAGGTGTAATTTGGCACATACCCTGTGTCACGGCCCAATTTATACTATAGGCCATGATGACGCCCAACGTCACCGCTAGGCAAGCCAACGGTTAACTAACTACGTGATTACTTCTTTTAATAGGTTTCCAAATAAATAAATTCCATTTATTACGACATTTAAGAAGTAGAAGATTTAATAAATAAAATAAAAGCAACAGAGTGCAATCATAGATATATATAAGTACTCCAAAACCATAAAGTCTACTGGTATGTGTGCCAAGACTTGGTGTCACAAGTGTATGAGCACTAGTAGAATATACAAAACTCTAAGTATTGTCTGAAATAAAGTAGAAAAAAAAGTACAAAAGAAAGGCTCTAGGTGCTGCAGAACGGCTCAGGAAGCAGCTCACCACTAGTGCAATCATAGGGTAACGGGGATGCGTGCCGGTGTGATCTCCAGATGCACTTGCCTCAGATTCTACACAGTTAGTGCATAAATATAGCATGAGTACATAAACAACATGTACCAAGTAAGTATCAATTCTAATGTCGAAGAAGTAGTAACGATGGGTCGACATCGACACTTACTATGGGCTAATAGTGAAGAAATACAGAAGTTCTAAATAAGCATGAGTTATGTAAGTAATAATAATAATTCAATAACAAGCAGGGAGTAAATAATGCTTTCACACATGGTATGTCCCAAATAAATTTCTGTCATAGATAATTGTAACCTCTCAAGCCATGAATAACATCAAATATAATTAAACTCTGAGTATTATCATGTACGATTATGCCGAGGTCGTACGACCTGATCCAGAATAATGTGTACACTTCCGAGGGTCATGCGGCATGAACCATAGATGCATATATCTACTGTCGAAGCATTCGGACCGTTCCACAAGAAGAGCAAATACATTATGAACATCCGATTTAGAAGTTATTACAAAGCTAATACGCAAAGAAACACAATTTCTATTAACTATCAAGTAACCCGCCAAAACTCAAGTGAGTGGAATACGGTCTTTTACAATTCCATCATTAAGTTCCAATATAATTTAGGCACTTTAATTAATAATTAGTGTGCAGAAATTACAAGTATTTCATGATTCAGGTTCTAAACTACCCAAACATAAGCATAATTAGTAGATACGCACGAACTCTCATTACCTTGTGTGTACGTAGCCCCCACAATTAGAAGCAAATAGCAATTTATATAACCTATGGGGTAAATTCCCTATTACAAGGTTAGGCAAGAGAGTTATCTTGTCTCAAATCTTTCTTTCCGGACCCAAACTCGCTCTAAAGCCTCAACTCGGTGCCGAAAAATCCTAAACTAGTCAAATATTGTATAAATAAATCAATATATGTTCCAAAGTTTATAATTTAACTATTAGAGTAATTACACAATCCAAATTGGAAGATTCTTAAAATTCACCCCTAAACCCATTTGCCTCTGATTCAGAAAATATTTGAAGAAAGTTGTTACTCATAACCTCACGAACTCAAATATATAATTTTCACTCAATCTCATAACCTTTTTCGTGGGTAAATCCCATTTTATCAAGACATAGGGTTATTCATCTAAACCCATAATTTTCACAAATTTACATGTTAAAATCTATCCAATATCTATGTATTTAACTTACATTAGATAGAAATTACTTATCTCAAATAGCTAGTGAAAACTCCCTCTCTAAGAGCTCTAAATATCGCCCAACAAATGCAATAATTGAACCCAAAATGTTTGAGTCCCGACATAAATGAAGGTTCTGTCCTGCAAGATTTATGCTTCTGTGGTACCGTTTCTGCGAAAATTCCTCAGGCCAGCACTGGCCACTTTTGCGGACGGGATAAAGCTTCTGTGGTCCAGCTTTTGCGGTTAGTGCAGCACATATATAGCCTTCTCGCACCTGCGGCTTCTCATCGCAGAAGCGAGGCCACTTCTGCGCCCGCTTCTTCGCTTCTGCGAACCACTGGCCAAATGCTCCAAAGACGCTTCTACGGCCAGAATCACACATCTGTGGGCTCGCACTTGCAGCCATAAGCTCGTAGGTGGGGGCACATCAGAACTAGTGTACCAACAGCCCTTTGGAGTCCTAATTCAATCCGTGCATCGTCCGGATTGCACTCGAGGCCCCGAGAACTCGTCCAAACATACGAACAAGTTCGTAAACATGATACGGACTTTCTCGATCCCTCAGAACACTGAAAACAACACCAAAACTAAGAATCACACCCCAAACCAAATCGAATCAACGTATGAACTTCAAGTTCTTCCAACTCTCTCCGAAAGCGCCGAAACATACCTAAACTACTCGGAATTACACAAATATTTGCATGTAAGTCTTAAATCACCATACGGAACTATCCCAGGCTCGGAATCCCCAACGGACTTTGATAATCCCAAAACCTACTCTAAATAAAATTTGAAGAACTTTTAAACCTTCAATAAGCTAACTTTTAACATTAAGCGCTGAAATACTCCCGGTCAATCCAAAACCTGATCCGAAAATACTCCCAAGTCCAAAATAATCATACGAACCTATTGGATACGTCAAATCCCAGTTCCGAGGTCGTTTACTCAAAATGTTGACCAATGTCAAACTTAGCCTTTAAAGCCAAACCAAGGAACCAATTGTTTTGATTTCGACCCGAACCCTTCCAAATCCCGAGCTAACCATCCCCGCAGGTCATTAAACAGTAAAAACACATACGTGGAGTCTTATTTAGGGGAACGAGTATCTAGAAAGCAAATCGACCGGTTGGAACGTTACATTCTCCACCTCTTAAACAAATGTTCGTCCTTGAGCGAGTCTAGAATCATACGTGGAGTGCTGAATAGGTGTGGATATCTGCTCCGCATGCCCTCCTCGACCCCCCAAGTTTCCTCCGCGACTAGTAGGCTCCTCCACTAAACCTTTACCACATAAATCATCTTGGACCTCAACTGGTGAACATGCCTATCAATAATGGCAACTGGCTCTTTCTCATAACCCAGGATCTCATCTGATTGAACCGTGCTAAAGTCTATCACATTCAACATGTCGGCATGATACCTCCAGATAATAGACATATGGAAAACCATATGAAATCCCAATAGATTGGGAGGCAAATCAAGCTCATAAAAAATGTCCCCAACTCGTCTCAACATCTCAAATGGGCCTATAAACCTTGGGCTCAAATTGCCATTCTTCCCGAACCGCATGATTACCTTCATCGGCGAGACCTTTCAGAGAACCTTCTCGCCCACCATAAATGATAATTCACGTGCTTTCTGGTCCGCGTAAGTCTTCTGTTTGGACTATGCTGTGCGAAGTCGCTCCTGAATTAACTTTACCTTTTCCAAGACATCCTTTACCAAATCAGCCATATAACTTAGTCGCGCCGGGCTCAAACCATCCAATGGGAGAACGACATCGCCGATCATATAAAGACTCAAATAGAGCCATCTCGATGATGGACTGATAGTTGTTGTTGTAATCAAATTCGGCCAAAGGCAAGAATAGATCCCACTACCCTCTGAAGTCAATCTCACATTCTCTGAGCATATCCTCCAAGATCTGAACTGTCTGCTCCGACTGACCGTTGGTCTACGGATGAAAGGTTGTGCTGAGCTCCACCCGGGTTCTCAACTCTCTCTCTATTGCCCTCTAGAAATGCGAAGTAAACTGAGGGCCTCTATCTGATATGATGGAAACAGACAGACCATGCAACCGAACAATCTCATGAACGTAAATCTGAGCCAACCTCTCCGAAGCATATGTGGTAACAATTGGAATGAATTGTGCCGACTTGGTTAACCTATCGACAATGACCCAAACTGCATCAAACTTATGCAAGGTCTGCGGCAACCCAACTATGAAGTCTATAATACCTGGCCTCTGATGCTCATACTTAACCTTCTGGCAATTTAGACACCTCGCTACATACTAAACTATGTCTTTCTTCCTCCGCCACCACAAATAATGCTGCCTCAGGTCGCGATACATCTTCGTAGCACCTGAATGAATAGAATACCGAGAACTCTGTGCCTCCTCTAGGATCTTCTCCCTCAAACCATCAATAGTAGGAACACATAGGCGACCCTGGAGTCGCAGAACACTATCCTCACCAATAGTAACCTCCTTGGCACTACCCTGCAGTACCGTCTCTCTAAGAACCAACAAGTGCGGATCATCAAACTAGCGAGCCTTGATCAGCTCGAATAGTGAAGACTGAGTGACGACGCATGTGATAACTCGGTTGGTATCGAGCCTCAAAATTCTGTTAGCCAAGGACTGAATGTCCAAAGCTAGTGGCCTCTCCTCTGCTGAAATGAAG
>AWOL01S0117450.1:13593-29738 GCA_000715115.1 Nicotiana otophora
ACTTATGCAAGGTCTGCGGCAACCCAACTATGAAGTCTATAATACCTGGCCTCTGATGCTCATACTTAACCTTCTGGCAATTTAGACACCTCGCTACATACTAAACTATGTCTTTCTTCCTCCGCCACCACAAATAATGCTGCCTCAGGTCGCGATACATCTTCGTAGCACCTGAATGAATAGAATACCGAGAACTCTGTGCCTCCTCTAGGATCTTCTCCCTCAAACCATCAATAGTAGGAACACATAGGCGACCCTGGAGTCGCAGAACACTATCCTCACCAATAGTAACCTCCTTGGCACTACCCTGCAGTACCGTCTCTCTAAGAACCAACAAGTGCGGATCATCAAACTAGCGAGCCTTGATCAGCTCGAATAGTGAAGACTGGGTGACAACGCATGAAAGAACTCGTCTGGGCTCCGAAATATCCAGCCTCACAAGTCTGTTAGCCAAGGACTGAATATCCAAAGCTAGTGGCCTCTCCTCCGCTGCAATGCATGCCAAACTGCCCATACTCTCCGCCTTTCTTCTTAAGGCATCCGCAACTACATTTGCCTTGCCCGGATGATAGAGGATGGTAATATCATAATCCTTTAGTAACTCAAGCAATCTACGCTACCTCAAATTGAAATCCATCTGCTTGAACAGATGCTGCAAGCTGCGATGATTGTTGTAAACCTCAGAGGACACCCCATAAAGATAGTGCCTCATGATCTTAAGAGCATGAACAATCGCAGCTAATTCCAAATCGTGTACATGGTAATTCTTCTCATAGCGTTTCAGTTGATGTGAAGCATATACAATAACTCACCCCTCTTGTACCGATACATAACCCAGACCAACGTGTGAAGCGTCACAATACACAGTATACATCCCTGAATCAGAAAGCAATACTAACACTGATGCTGAATTTAATGCGGTTTTGAGATTTTGAAAGCTCACCTTGCAGTCATCTGACCATCAGTACGGGGCACCCTTATGGGTTAATCTAGTCAAAGGTGTCACAATAGATGATAATCTCTACACAAAGGGAGATAATAAACTACTAACCCGTAGATGCTCCAGATCTCAGTCGCTGTAGTAGGGAGAGGCCAACTCTGAACTGCCTCAATCTTCTTGACATCTACCTTAATACCTTTGCCTGATACAACATGCCCCACAAATACCACAAAATCCAACCAGAACTCAAACTTGGAGAACTTAGCATATAGCTTTTGTTCCCGCAAGGTCTGACACACCACTCTAAAACATTGCTCGTGCTGCTCAATGCTACGCGAGTAGATAAAAATGTCATCAATGAAGATAATGACAAATAAATCAATATATGTCCTAAACGCCCAGTTCATCAAATCCATAAACACTGCCGGGGTGTTAGTCAAGTTGAAGGACATCACTAGAAACGCATAATAGCCATATCTAAACCAAAACGCCGTTTTCGGAACATCCAAATCCCAAATTTTCAACTGCTGGTACCCCGATCTAAAGTCAATCTTAGAGAACATCCTGTCACTCTGCAACTGGTCAAACAAATCATCAATACGCGGTAATAGGTACTTGTTCTTAATGGTAACTTTGTTCAACTGGCGGTAATCAATACACATCTACATAGTCCTATCTTTCTTCTTCACAAATAACACCGGTGCACCCCAAGGTGATACACTCAGTCTGAAGAACCCCTTTGCTAGCAACTCATCAAGATGTTCCTTCAATTCTTTTAACTCTATCGAAGCCATGCGATATGGTAGAATAGAGATAGGCTAGGTACCTAGAGCTAAATCAATATCACAATCTGGTGGCATGCCTGGAAGATCGGAGGGGAATACATCAGAGAACTCTCGGACCACGGGCAATGAATCAATCACTGAAGTCTCTGTGGTAGTATCCGAACATAATCTAGATAAGCCAAACAACCCTTCTCGACCAAGTGTTGAGCCTTCAGAAAATAAATAACCCAACTAGATTCACTGAAAGATGACCCCTTCCACTCTAGTCTAGGCAACTCTGGCATCGCCAAGGTAACAGTCTTGGCATGGCAATCAAGAATGCCATGATATGGAGATAACCAGTCCATTCCCAGGATGATCTCAAAGTCGTTCATATCGAGCAATAGAAGATCCGCTCTGGTCTCATAATCATAGAATGTAACAATGCAAGATCGATATATCTGATCCACCACAACAGAATCGTCCACCGGCGTGGACACATAAACATAAATACCCAAGGACTCACGAGGAACACCCAAGAAATGAGAAAATAGAGATGCAACATATGAATATGTAGACCCTAGATCAAATAGTACTGAAGCATCCTACAATAGACAAAAATAATACATGTGATCATGACATATGAGGCCACCGTATCTGGTCTGGCCAGAAAAGCATAGAACTTAGCTGGAGCACCACCTGACTAGCCTCCACCTCTAGCACGACCCCTACCTACCTTCCCTGCTCCTCTGGGTGGATGGATGGATGGTTCTGGAACCCTAGGCTGCAAACCCTGCTTCACTAACTTGCCCCGAAACCTGGGGCAGAGCCTCCGCACATGACAGAGATCCCCGCACTCATAACAACCTCTGGGTACGGTGGACTGCTGATGTGAAGTATGACCTTGATGGCCTTAATACCCATTGTAGGAACCCTGAATAGCTAGTGGGCGGTAGGAACTCTCTGGCATGGCACTGAAATAAGGTCACACCGAAGCACCCCGAAGAGGCAACGGTGTTGGATATATGGGCCTGTTGGACTGACCCCTCACAAACTGACCTCTTCCCCCAACTAGGGCACCTCTGAACTCTCCAGAATATTGAAATCGCTTATCCCTCGTAATCTGCTCCCGACTTCGCTGACGTACACCCACGATCCTCCGAGCTATCTCTACAACTAGCTCATAAAAAGTCCCCATCTCAACCTCTCGGGCCATAATGGACTGAATACCAGAGTGCAAACCTGCAATAAACCTCCGCACTCTCTTTGCGTCGGTAGTAAGTATCATAAGTGCATGGCGACACAACTCAAAGATTCTTGTCTCATAGTTAGACACTGATATCTGACCCTGCTGGAGCTGCTCGAACTGAAACCGCAACTCTTCCCTCTAAGAGGGAAAAATATACCTATCCAGAAACATACGGGTGAATCGGTCCCAAGTCATGGGAGGAGAATCTGCTCTTCTTCTAAGAAGGTAGGACTACCTCCATCTACGGGCCCTTCCCTCCAGTTGAAAGGTGGTAAAGTCTACCCCGTGGGACTCCAATATCCTCATGTTGTTCAGTCTGTCCCTACACCAAACAATAAAGTCCTGGGGATCCTCATGATGCTCACCCCCAAAGATAAGAGGATGTAGCCTAGTCCATCTATTCAATAGCTTCTACGGATTACCGGCCGCAGCTGGTCTGGGTTCAGGTATAGCTACTGCAACTGGTTGAGCTCCGCCCATAAGTAGTGCACTCGGGATATGATATATGGCAACTGCATGCCCTAGAGCTGGAGCGGTAGGGGTCTGTGCTCCCCCTCCTGCCTGAGATGTGGCTGGGTCTGCTGGAAATAAACCAGCCTGAGTCATAGTATCCATGAACCGTAGCATACGGCCCATGACCTCCTAGAATCTCGGTGCGGACATGAAATATGCCGGGGTTGGCTCTCCTACTGGAACCTTTCCCTTCTCTTCAATAATAGTATCCTCCACTGGATCTACTAGTGGCATAACTGGAAAAACTCTAGGGTGCCCTAGTCCCTTACCACAAGCTGGAGCTCTCCTTCGGCCTCTCGCTTGGCCTCTAGCAACAGGGGGAGCAACTCCTCCATCATAGGGTACATCCGCCGCATGCGTTCTCACCATCTGTGAGGGAATAAGAGAAAGATACTTAGCACAACATCAACTCCATGATAGGATATGGATAGACAGTACTTTCCTAACATCCTATAGCCTCCCGAAGATAAGTACGGACGTCTCCGCACCGATCTGCAAGACTATATTATGCTTGCTCATAACTGGTGAGACCTACGTGAACCTAGTGCTCTGATACCATGTTGTCACGACCCAATTTCTCCTATAGGTCATGATGGTGCCAAACGTCGCCGCTAGGCAAGCCAACGGTGAACTAACTACGTTATTACTCCTTTTAATAGGTTTCCAAATAAATAAATTCCATTTATTAAGATATTTAAGAAGTAGAAGATTTAATAAATAAAACAAAAGTAACTGAGTGCAATCATAGATATATATAAGTACTCAAAAATCATAAAGTCTACTAGTATTTGTGCCAAGTCCTGGTGTCACAAGTGTATGGGCACTAGTAGAATATATAAAAATCTAACTACTGTCTGAAATAAAACAGACAGAAAATAAGTACAAAAGAAAGGCTCTAGGTACTGCATAACGGCTCAGGAAGCAGCTCACTATTAGGGCTCAGGGTAACGGTGATGCGCGTTGGTGTGATCGCCAGATGCATCTGCCTTAGATCCTGCACGGTTAGTGTAGAAGTGTAGCGTAAGTATATAAACAACATGTACCCAGTAAGTATCAATTCTAACCTTGAAGACGTAGTGACGATGGGTCGACATCGACACTTACTATAGGTTAACAGTGAAGAAATACAAAGGTTCTAAATAAGCGTGGGTTATGTAAGTAATAATAATAATTCAATAACAAGCATGAAGTATATAATGCTTTCACACATGGTAAGTCCCAACTAAATATCTGTCTTATATAATTTTAACCTCTCAAGCAATGAATAACATCAAGTATAATGAAACGCTGAGTATTATCATGTACGATTATGCCGAGGTCGTACGACCCGATCTAGAATAACGTGTACACTACCGAGGGTCGTGCGACATGAAACATAGATGCATCTATCTACTACCGAGGAGTTCGGCCTGCTCCACAAGAAGAGAGGATACTTAGGCACTTTAAATAACAAGTAATGTCCAGACATTACAAGTATTTCATGATTCGGGCCCTAAACTACCGGACATAAGCATAATTAGTAGCTACGTATGGACTCTCGTTACCTCGTGCGTACGTAGCCCCCACAATTAGAAGTAAATAGAAATTTAAATCACCTATGGGGGTAAATTCCCTCTTACAAGGTTAGGCAAGAGACTTACCTTGTTTCACAACTCGCTTTTCGGTATCAAACGCGCTCTAAAGATATAGGGTTATTCATCTAAACCCATAATTTTCACAAATTTACATGTTACAATCTACCCAATATCTATGTATTTAACTTAAATTAGATAGAAATTACTTATCTCAAATAACTAGTGAAAACCCCTCTCTAAGATCTCCAAAATTCTCCCAAGAAATTAGATAGATATTACTTACCTCATATAGCTAGTGAAAACCCCTCTCCCAGTCCCGACTTAAATGAAGGTTCTGCCTAGCAGGACTTTTGCATCTGCAGTCTCTAGGCCTGATTTGCAGCACCGCTTTGGCAGAACTAGGTCTGCTTCTGCGGAAATTAAAAAGGCCCAGCTCTGGCCTCTTCTGCGGATGGGATAAAGCTTCTGTGGTCCCGCTTCTGCAGTCAGTGCAGTGCATCTGCGGCCTTCTCGCACTTGTGGCTCCCCATTGTAGAAGTGAGGCCGCTTCTGCGCACGCTTATTCACTTATGTGGACCATTGGCCAAATGCTCCAAAGCCGCTTCTGCGGCCAGAATCACGCATTTGTGGGCTCGCACTTGCGTCCATAAGCTTGTAGGTGGGGGCACACCAGAGCTGGTGCACCAACAACCCTTTTAAGTCCTAATGCGATCCGTGCATCGTACAGATTGCACCCGAGGCCCCCGAGGCCTCGTCCAAACATACAAATAAGTTCGTAACTATGAGACGAACTTGCTCAAACCCTCAAAACACGGAAAACAATACCAAAACAAAGAATCACACTCCAAACCAAATCGAATCAGCTTATGAACTTCAAGTACTTCCAACTTGGTCCGAACTGCCGAGACATACCTAAACTAATCGGAATGATACCAAATTTTCCATGCAAGTCTTACATTACCATACAGAACTATTCCCAGGGTCGAAATTCCGAACATACCTCGATAACTCCAAAACCTACTCCAAACCAAAGTTGAAGAACTTTTAAACCTTCAATAAGCTAACTTTCAACATTAAGCAAGGAACATTCCCAGGTCATCTAAAACCCGATCCGAACATACGCCCAAGTCCAAAATCATCGTACAAACCTAATGGAACCGTCAAATCCCAAATCCGAGGTCAATTACTTAAAATGTTGACCAAAGTCAAACATAACCTTTTAAAGCCAAACCAAGGAACCAAGTGTTCCAATATCGACCCGAACCCTTCCAAATCCCGAACTAACCATTCCCGCAGGTTATAAAACAGTAAAAGCACATACGGGGAGTCTTATTTAGGGTAACAGGGATGTAGAAAGCAGAACGACCGGTTCGGTTGTTACACCCTGGTGGGAGAATGCCGTCGCTCGTTGCATGGAGCGACAACTGAGTAGCCAGGGGTACGACGGAAGTTCCTTCTAGGGGACCTTTGGCAGAGGCTGACCGGTGACCCAAGCCTGATACACAGCAGACAATTATGTTTTCAATCTTCTTACTTCCTCCGACTCTTGCTCAACTGGCTGACCTTGGGGGTCGTCACTAACCAGCTCAATTTCATCATTGTTATCCATTGCTACTTTTCCCTTAGTTCTGGTGAAGTGATGATGGATTTCTAATTTTACCACAAACCAACCACTTTATGCTTCACGAGACAACAAACGGGTTAGGGTTAAGCATTTTAAAGATATGAATCACATGTAGTATGCCATGCTCTTAATATTATCACCGCCTCTAACATGCTTTTGGAAGGCTACATGTTTCATTCCGACGTATAAGGTTGTTGCTTACTAACACTCGTATTTCCTTCTCTTTTATTTTTTCGTTTTTCTTTTCACTCGCCTCATTTTGATACATCATAGAGTCATTGAATAATATTTTGATCGAACCTTTTGGGGGTTGCCTACGTATCATGTGGCCACATGAATCAGATCATTACGTAGTTCAGGGGTACCTGAAACAAAGTAAATGAGCTAACTCTTTTTGTAATTTATTCATCATCATTTTTTTAATATGAAAATCATACCATAAAAGCTGCTTACAAGGAAATTATTTTGGATTTTTAATTTACTTTTGTTTTCATTTTTCAGGAATTTGTCTTCTTTTTTGTTTTTAAAAATTTTGAAAGAAAGATTTCTCTATATATATATATATATATATATATATTCATCATCATTTTTTTAATATGAAAATCATACCACAAAAGCTCCTTACAAGAAAAATAATTTGGATTTTGAATTTACTTTTTTTTTTTTTTCAGTTTTCAGGAATTTGTCTTCTTTTTAGTGTTTAAAATTTTTGAAAGAAAGATTTCTATATATATATATATATATATATATATATATATATATATGCATATGTACATATATATGCATGTACATTCTTATATATATATACTTTTATAAGAAATATTTCTAAAGAAGAACAAAAATAATTTGGATTTCTAGGTTTTCCTCTTTTATTTCCGAAAGCGAACTTCCGAAGACGAGTGAAAATATTTTTGGACTTCAAGTTTTCAATATTTTATTAAATTTACTAAAGAAAGTCTTTTAAATAAGAAAGATAATATTTTTGAATTTTAGTTTTGATTTTATATTTTGGAAAAATACTTCTAAATAAGGGAAAACATATTCTGGATTGATTTTTATAGCTTTTGTTTTTATTTTTCAAATGAAAGTATTCAAAAAGAAGGACAATATTTTTGGGTTTAAAATTTTTATTTTTTTTAATTTTCTAAGGAAAGACTTCTAAAGAAAGAATTAAGGAAAAGGAAAATATTTTTGAATTTTGTTTTTGAAAATTGGGGCCAGACCTGATGAAGGTTACCTACATATCTCACATCCGATGAGAATCAGACCCACGTAGTTCGGTCCAAGACTCGGCAAAGTTTCGGACACATCAAGTCATACCTTCATTTTTTTATAGTAAAAACGGATTATTTGTACCAAACCGGGGGAACGGTTTTTTTTTTCAATTTATCTCAACTAGTTTTCTAAATCCGGTCAACAATGCAAGAAAACATTCCAAATGATATCGCAAGTAGCACATTAGTGAACATGATGTTCTCAAAGAGCGTACCTGTGTTATACGGACCCGACCCTTGCGCTGAGCTTTGCTAAGTCAAATGTACATGATGCAATAAAACGATCCTACTAGGGATAACCAGACATGTGGCTTGTTCTTCTAGGTTTTAAAAATTATAGGGGATGAAGTGTATTTAGACTGGCCATAAAACGAGCAGACAACTCGAGTTGAAAAGGGGTAGCGTACTGGAAGAAATACTTCTTCGGCTTAACTACTGGACCCTCATCGTTCTTAAACATGGGATGTGTATCTGCAATTCCCGGGGTTATATTCAGAAGACGCATAGGGATTACGTGAGAAGATAATTTATATGTACAGTTTAACAATATCAAAGAGGTAAAAAGTGGGCAATTAGCACATTAGGTCCAAATAAACCATAGTATGTACAAAAATTAATAAAGCCAAATAAAGTCAATGTACAAGCTCGAATTCTTGAGTTCCCCAGAAGAGTCGCCAGAGATGCCACACCACTTGTTTAACCCCCAAAACATAATATTATGGAATGTGGATTGGGTGTTACAAGTCAACATTTATTTGAGTCTGTAATCAAAGAAAGTTTTGACTATATTATTATTGGTCTGTGAAAACAAAGTCCGAGTTAGGAATATTGTTGTTCGGAGAGAAGGTGTAAGGTATTTTCCGAGTCTGGTGGTTCTAGCACGGTATCTTTATTGACTACAACTTGGATTGAATTATGTTTGGACAAAATGTGGTTTAATGGTTCTCATATTTTACCTATGTCCCATTTTATTGCTTGATCAGATTTTTGGAAATTATCTTGAAATGAACCACGTGTGTATGAATCCGTTTTATTTATTGTACTACAATCATGTCACACGTGCGTGTACACGATTAATAATATTTTATTATTTATTAAGATTGTTTGGCCAAAGTCGCGTGGACGCGTACCTTGATTTATTTTGGAATCATAATTATGTCACACGAACGTATACATAATCACGATAGTTTGATTAATATGCACCTAAAGCACACTAGCGATTTGTGAGTTATTTCTTTGCTTACATTTGGGATTGTTGTGAGGACATGATTTTATGAAATTACTTGTGAAAGAAGTGTATGATTTTATATATTTGAATAAATAGTGATCATATACAAACATCCTATAGCCCAACAATTGAAGCCCAAACTTATTAGGGTCCAAATCTTCCCAACTTTAAAACAAATCCGAATACCATATTTCCAGAAACATGATTAGGCATATAACATTTAAGGACTAATTTATATTATTATTTATAAAGTATTAAAGGCAAATAAATAAAATCAAAATTGATCGTAACTACCTTCTTATTCAACCTAACTCAAACATACATAAAAATGAAGTTGCAAACCATTCATAAAAATATTATTTTAAAACATGAAATGCAAATAAATAAACACACAAGACTCCCATGAAATAAGATAAAAAGAATAGAGGAAAGAATAAACCTTTAATGCGAAATTTACAATTAAATGAGTTTCCAAGAAGATGTACAATAACTCAGACGAACGCTGAACAAGCATAAGCAAAGAAGAACAACAAAGCTAGTGATCAGAGCTCCAACAGAATCCTCGACCTCGACTATTGACTCCACTGTTTGGCATATGAAAAGGGGTTGTTTTGTAGTATTTTTGCTTGGATTTGGTTGATAAATTTTTGGATTTTTCAAAATAAAGAAAAAGAAAGAATGAGACGAGTAGAAATTCCCTTAGCACAGGAGAATAATTTTTGTTTTTTGCAATTCCCTCCTCTCTTTCCTCGCCTCTTCTTCTCTTTTTTCTCACATTTTTCTCTTCTATTTATAGACAAATTTCGGAATTTTTAAGTTTCTTTTTAAAATCCCCACCTTCCTTTACTTTTATTTTTTAATTTTCACTTTCTTTAACTTCTCTTTTTTAATTTTCACTTTCTTTTAATTTTTTTTAATTCTCACCTACCTTTCTTTTCTTCTTTATTTCCCACTTTCTTTTACTTCTTTTTTTATTTAATTCTCACCTTCCTTTAACTTGTGTTTTTAAATTTCCTACTTCCCCTTTTCCTCTTTATTTATTCCCACCGATTTTATTTTTATTTTGAATTTATATTTAGCTTTTTCATTTTTTTAAAATAAAGATAAATATAAAAAAAATATTAATAATAATAATTGCCCTTTTCAATTATTTTTATTTAAGTTTTTATTTTAACCTATAAAAAGGTGAAACGAAGCTAAAAACTGTAGATTAAACCCTTAAAAATATTTACATAGTAGAAGGTGATAAAAAGTTTAAGATGGTCAAAAGCTATGTGCTCACTGCATGCTCCTCTTTGTTTGGAAACATGAAGAGTTTTCAGGCAAAGACAAGGTGAGCCATGTGACTTATTTTTGAACATATCTTTATTAAAAGAGGAAGAAATAAGGAAAGGAGAAAAGAGTGCAATCAAGTCCTAGTTTTGAACAACCTACATATCCCGGATTTAGGGGAGTCACGTCGTGTGTAGTTCAAGGAGGAAGAATGGAATGGTAGAATGATGAGTTGGAGAGTCGGGTGAGGTTTCGTCGAGGCTCTAGTCCGGGTTCATGTTATTACATCAAGATAAAAAGGAAATTATATTAAGGAAAATAAAAATACAAGATCATATCTACTCTTTGTGTCTTGCATCTTTCATCTTTACTTGAAATCTTTTAAAGCTGCATTGAGGCTTTAATCATTACAATATGTGTTTTACTGCAAGGTCCTGCAAAGCCATCAAAGACGATCAAAACAAACAAAATTTTCCTGCCCCAACTTGGTACTAGAAATATTTTGTGAGTTATTAGAGAAAACTATAGATTATCTAATTTATTAAATGTAATACAAAATCAACATTATAAACTAGCTATGTGAAGATATGCAACCACAGGGTAGTATCATGTGTTACCAAAAGTAAATGGAATTTGACGATGGTATCTTATATTACTGAAAGCAAATGTAACCAGGGGATGGCGTCGTGTATTATTGAGAATGAATGTAACAGGTGTTGGTACCCTATATTATTAAAAGGAAATATAATCATGGGTTGAAATCCTATATTACTAAGAAAGAATGTAACTAGAGGTTAGTACCCATTATTACTGAAAGAAAATGTAACCAGCGGTTGGCACCCTGTATTACTGACAAGGAATGTAACCAGGGGTTGGTACCCTATATTACTGATATAAGATGGACCCCCTAGGCGAAAATGATCTACCTAGATTACGCTATGCAAAACAGCCTCAGTGAAGAGTACTTCTACCCGAAAATATGAGCTGGATCCCTCTAGGTGAAAGGGTTCTACTTAGATTAAGCTATAAAAAATAGCCTGGGTGAAGAGTACTTCTACCCGAAAATATGAGTTAGATCCCCCTAGGAAAATAGTGTCACGCCTCGAACTCGGAGAGCGTGACCTCCTCTCAATCGAGTGAACCCCGTCAAGCAAGCCTGTTAGATACTTTCTATCTAAATTCACTTATGAATGAAGAGAATTAATTAGACAATAAGGAGATGATGTATTCAATACCAATTCATTACCATTAGTTACTTTATTTATAAAGTCTCAAAATACATGCACTTTCTTAGTTTGGAGCGAAACAAGTGATTAAATTACAACAAGATTAGTTTGAATTTCCCAACACCCATATATACAACTCACACTATGTCTACGGAGCTTAATAGATACAAAAGAGTACAATCATAGTACCGACAACAAGGCTTCGACTATACCTCAAAATATCATATACTCTAAACAAAAGATGCACGACCCCGAAATGAAGCGAGGCTCACCAAGTCAACTAGGAAGAGGGTGTACCGCTTTCACTGATAAATGCCTTCCATTGTGGAACCGCTTGTATCTATTAAAGATGCAGTGCCCCTGGCAAAAGGGATGTTAGTACTTGTCGAATAGTACTAGTAAGAAAACCAAACACCTATTCAATTACATGGAAATAAAACATGAATTATGAAGAATTATTGCAACAATAAAAGGCTTAGTTAGCAGTTAAGCCACAACAAATTTATTAAGTGCTTTCAATAACAATTATAAATTTAAAGTCAGGGATCCTCTACAACTATATTTACACACAGCGGCCTTGCTGCCTCTCCTCAATTTATATGGGTAGGGGTGCGATCACAATACCAGAAACACTATACAAAGCGGCTCCGCCACCTCACCCAATATATACGGGTGGAGGTGTACTCACAATACCACAATACTACAATAAACGACCTTGCCGCCTCACCAAGATATATGCGGATAGAGGTGTATTTACAATACCATAATACTACAATAAGCGGCCCTGCCGCCTCACCCAGATATATGCGGATGGAGGTGTATTCACAATACCACAACACAACACGAAGCGGACCCTCCATTTCACCCCAATATATGCGGCTGGAGATGTATTCAGAATACCACAATTTAGGGTCATAAGACGATAATAGTTTGTATAAAAGTATTCCCTTTCAAATCAACAATTTGGCACATTTTTCCTTAGCAGTGTACGTTCATATGGTTTCATCATATGAGGAATAAGTGATTAATCATTGATTTCATACAATACCTTCTTCCTACAAAGGGTCCGGAAACATTATGCAATTTGAGAATCAATTTACTAGCTTGAACATCCCACATCAATATCGTTTCAAGTTCAACTACACATGATAGAATGTTACAAGGATTCAGGAATTCCGACACTAGAAGAAGAGTTTAGCCTTCATACCTTGCTTTGAGCTTTCCTTAATCCACTACATAATTCTAAAAATCATAGCAACTTTGATCTATTTAGAGACATAGCAAAATTGAACACAAATTAGGAAGCTATTCGTGGTATCCGCTCATTGGAGCATTTTATCAAACACTAGCCGTGTGAATTTAATTATAAATTTCTTCCACAAGGTTTCCTTCACTCCACAACTAATTCAACACCAAGAGTTTACTCATACTAGTTAAATTTCCTCCCCACCAAATGCATAGTTACATGCATGCATAAATTACAACTCCCAAACCTAAAAATCATACTCCTAAATTACCCATCTTGTACCAAAACTCCCAATTGAAGACTAGGGTTTGAAATGGAGGTGTATTCACAATACCACGATTTAGGGTCCCTAGACGATAATAGTTTGTACAAAAGAGTTCCCTTTCAAATCAACCATTTGGAACTTTTGGCCTTAGCAGTGTAAGTTCATAAGGTTTCATCATAAGAGCAATAAGTGCTTAATCACATTGATTTCATACAATACCTTCTTCCTACAAAGGGTATAACATAATTAAGTCACATTAGGTAATCTTTAACACATGAGGGTTCAGACACGTTATGCAATTTGAGAATCAATTTACTAGTTTGAACATCCCACATCAATAGCGTTTCAAGTTCAACTACACATGATAGAATTTTACAAGGATTCAGGTATTCCGACACTAGAAGAAGAGCTTAGACTTCATACCTCGATTTGATATTCCCTTAATTCACTACATAATTCCGAAAATCCTAGAAACTTCTATCTATTTATAGACATAGTAAAATTGAACACAAATTAGGAAGATATTCATGGTATCAGCTCATTGGAGCATTTTATCAAAAACTAGGTGCGCGAATATGATTACAAAGTTCTTCCACAAGGTTTCTTTCACTCCACTACTAATTCAACACCAAGAATTTACTCATACTAGTTAAATTTCCTCCCCNACATGATAGAATGTTACAAGGATTCAGGAATTCCGACACTAGAAGAAGAGTTTAGCCTTCATACCTTGCTTTGAGCTTTCCTTAATCCACTACATAATTCTAAAAATCATAGCAACTTTGATCTATTTAGAGACATAGCAAAATTGAACACAAATTAGGAAGCTATTCGTGGTATCCGCTCATTGGAGCATTTTATCAAACACTAGCCGTGTGAATTTAATTATAAATTTCTTCCACAAGGTTTCCTTCACTCCACAACTAATTCAACACCAAGAGTTTACTCATACTAGTTAAATTTCCTCCCCACCAAATGCATAGTTACATGCATGCATAAATTACAACTCCCAAACCTAAAAATCATACTCCTAAATTACCCATCTTGTACCAAAACTCCCAATTGAAGACTAGGGTTTGAAATGGAGGTGTATTCACAATACCACGATTTAGGGTCCCTAGACGATAATAGTTTGTACAAAAGAGTTCCCTTTCAAATCAACCATTTGGAACTTTTGGCCTTAGCAGTGTAAGTTCATAAGGTTTCATCATAAGAGCAATAAGTGCTTAATCACATTGATTTCATACAATACCTTCTTCCTACAAAGGGTATAACATAATTAAGTCACATTAGGTAATCTTTAACACATGAGGGTTCAGACACGTTATGCAATTTGAGAATCAATTTACTAGTTTGAACATCCCACATCAATAGCGTTTCAAGTTCAACTACACATGATAGAATTTTACAAGGATTCAGGTATTCCGACACTAGAAGAAGAGCTTAGACTTCATACCTCGATTTGATATTCCCTTAATTCACTACATAATTCCGAAAATCCTAGAAACTTCTATCTATTTATAGACATAGTAAAATTGAACACAAATTAGGAAGATATTCATGGTATCAGCTCATTGGAGCATTTTATCAAAAACTAGGTGCGCGAATATGATTACAAAGTTCTTCCACAAGGTTTCTTTCACTCCACTACTAATTCAACACCAAGAATTTACTCATACTAGTTAAATTTCCTCCCCGCTATCCTCATAGCTACATGCATGCATAAATTAAAACTCCCATACCCAAAAATAATATTCCCAAATTACCCATCTTATACCCAAACTCGATATTGAAAACTAGGGTTGGAACCTTACCTCTTGGATAAAGACCTTGTGAGTTTTCCTTGTGAATTCACCAAGTCTTGAGCAAGGATTGATGAAAAATTAGCCTAGGGTCCCCCCTCTCTCTAGAACACTCTCACTTCTATCTAAAATATTAAATTTTTGCTTCAAAAGAGTCCCTCTACTTCAACCTCAGTCTGCGGCAGACCTGCGGTCCATATACCAGTTCTGCAATCGCAGAGTGGACTGCAGAAATGCCCTACACTTCCAAAAGTTTTCTTCAACTCCCCAACGCACTTTGCAACACATAAGTCTACTTCGGCATCACGAAACCCCATGTTTTTGGTAAGATGTTTTATGAGGCCTTACAAATAGGTTATACCTAGGTTAAGCTACGTAAAACTGCCTGGGCGAAGAGTACTTCTACCCAAAAATATGAGTTGGATCCCCCTAGGTGAAAAGGTTCTACCTGGATTAAGCTCGTATAACATCCTAAGCGAAGAGTACTTATACCCGGATATATGAGCTGGATCCCCTTAGGTGAAAAGGTTCTACCCGAGTTAAGCTACGTAAAATAGCCTGAATAAAGAGTACTTCTACCAAAAATATGAGGTGGATTCCCTTTGGGAAAAACGGTTCTACCTGGGTTAAGCTATGTAAAACAACTTGAGCGAAGAGTACCTCCTCTACCCAGAAATATGAGCTGGATCCCCCTAGGAGAAAAGATTATACCTGGGTTAAGCTACGTAAAACAGCCTGAGCAAAGAGTACTTCTACCTGTAAAGATGAGCTGGATCCCCCTACGCAAAAATGTTCTACCTGGGTTAAGGTATAAATATAGCCGGAGCGAAGTGTACTTCTACCCGGAAATATGAGCTAGATCCCCCTAGGCGAAAAGGTTCTACCTGAGTTAAGCTACAAAAAGTTTTGTCCTTTGAGAATTGCCATTCTGCATTTCTTTTTTCCTGCTTCAAACAAAGAAAAAGTGTGAGTTTTCCAAGTGGTGGTCGGTTTGTGGACTTGATGCCTTTGGTAGCTTGAATTCACTGCCACTGCTGCCGAAGAGCCAATTCTATCAGTGTGCTACCGAGATGCTCGGATACTCTGTATCACTTTTTGGATACCCTGTCTTTCCAACATTGTCCCTAACTATATCATACCCTGGTGTCAATGGTACCGCTAACCCTTG
>AWOL01S0117466.1:0-70936 GCA_000715115.1 Nicotiana otophora
TGGTGCTCGGCAAGTATGGCCCGGGTGCTAGTCATGACCCTCCAGTTGGGTCGTGACAGTGCAGACCGCACAATTTTAAAGTGCGGTCGCACACGCTGAAGTGCAGATCGCACAATTTTGAGTGCGTCCACACAAAACCAGGTTCAGACTACTGGTTCTCTGAAGTTCCAAAGTACGGTCGCACACATTTATCCGCGGACCGTACAATGTTTCAGCGGACCGCACAAGTTTGAGTGCGGTCGCACAAAACCAGGTTCAGACTACTGGTTATCTGAAGTTTCAAAGTGCGGTCGCACACATTTTTCCGCAGACCGTACAATTTTTCTACGGGCCGTAAAGCTTTGAGTGCGGTCTGCATTTTTCATGTATCACATTTTGCCCTAACTCAAGATCTACAGACCACACAATTTTGTGTGCGGCTGCACAATCAAAATTAAAATGGCACTACTTTAGGTTTTGCAATTTTCGCACAATTTAAACATGGTGTTTGCAAATTAAACATGATGAATGATCTACCCAGTCCCTAATGAGCACACATGAACTTACCTACACAATTTCAAGCACACATGAAGAATATTTGACATTTTCTTAATAATAACTATACTAATTAAGGACAAAAACTAAAATATTGAAAAATCTAAGCATTAATTGAACAAACCACTGATGAAGGATGCATGTAAGAATCTACACTGACGAAATAAATGTGGATTGTGGGGTACTTTGTGTGCACTGTGCTTGCTTAGGCCTCAAAGGAGTAAAGTGTGTAAAGTTGTGAATAGTGCAATGAGGTCCTATTTATAGGTTGACCAAAGTCGGTCAAAAATGAAGCCGAGTGCGGTCCGCACTCTTTACCTGAACACTTGCTGAAGTTCTACAATCCACACAAACGTGAGTGCGGCCGCTGAAATTTGTGCGGTCCGCATAATTTTGTGTACGACCGCAGAATGGCCTTTTCTCTGCAATTCAAAACTTCAGAGAGTTGGATTTTTGGGTCTCCAGTTGTGTGGCCGCACAAAGAATTGTGCGGCCGCAGATTCTTCTCTGTTGTGGCATACAAAATTATGCAGTTTGCACAATAAATGTTCGGTCCGCATTTTGCAACACTTGGCCAAGTTTTTCGAACACAGTAACCGCAATGCACACTAATTTCTGCAATTCACTTCAAAACGAGTTAGCTCAATACAAAACCTATCTAGAAAAGAAGAAAATAAAAAATGAAAAGAATCATGGGTTGCCTCCCAAGAAGCGCTTGATTTAACGTCGCGGCACAACGTAGATTACAATTAATCACTTGAAATGAATTAACGCCACGACGTGACCATCATCAACTTTGCGAAGATAATGCTTTACCCGGTGATCATTCACTCTAAACACTTCATCATTTTTGTTCATCAAGTCTAATGCACCAAAGGGTGTCACATTCACAACCTCAAACGGACCACTCTACTTACACTGCAACTTTTGCGGGAACATTCGTAACCGAGAATTGAACAATAACACAAGATCACCTTCTTTGAACTCCTTGTTTCGGATATACTTGTCATGGAGGTACTTAATCTTGTCTTTATATAAGGATGAACTTGTACAAGCATGGTACCAGAATTCATCAAGCTCGTTCAATTGTGCCACCCTTAAGTTGGCGGCGACATCCCATTAACGATTAAGCTTCTTCAATGCCCACATAGCCTTGTGCTCAAGTTCCACCGGAAGGTGATAAGCTTTCCCGAACACTAACCGGTATGGAGACATACTAATTGGTTTTTTGTAAGCCGTCCTATAAGCCTAAAGAGCATCATCAAGTTTCTTTGACCAATCAGTCCGGTTGGCATTCACTGTCTTTGACAAAATACTCTTGATCTCCCGGTTGGAGACTTCCACTTTCCCGCTTGCTTGAGGATGATAGGGGGTTGAGACTTTGTGAGTGACACCATACTTGGTGAGTAAGGTATCAAAATCTTTGTTGCAAAAGTGCGATCCCTTATCAATAATAATGGCCCTTGGAGTGCCGAATCTTGTGAAGATGTTCTTTTTCAAAAATGCCACCACACTTCGAGCTTCATTGTTGGGTAAAGACACGACTTCAACCCACTTTGACATATAATCCACAGCTACCAAAATGTAGGTGTTCCCACAAGAGCTCACAAACAGACCCATGAAATCAATGCCCCACACATCAAAAATGTCAATCTCCAAGATGGTAGTGAGAGGCATCTCATTTTTCTTAGAAATCCCATCGGCCCTTTGACATTCATCACAACGCTTGACGAAATCGCTAGTGTCCTTGTAAAGAGTAGGCCAATAGAATCCACAACTTAACACTTTTGTTGCCGTTCTACCTCCACCATGGTGACCACCATATGGTGAAGAGTGGCAAGCCTTAAGAATTTTCACTTGTTCATCCTCAGGTACACATCGTCGAATCACACCACCGGTAACAATCCGGAAGAGATATGGCTCATCCCAATAATAGTCAAGGCAATCCCGTTTGAGCTTCTTCCTTTGGTTTGAAGAGAACTCATTTGGTACAATATCACTCACAAGATAATTTTCTAAGTCGGCGAACCATAGCATCTCGATCATTGAAATGCTAGAAGTTGCTCGTCGGGGAAGGAATCATTTATCTCAAGGCCGTCATGTGGCCTCCCCTCCTCCTCCAAACGAGAGAAGTGGTTTGCCACTTGGTTTTCACTACCCTTGCGGTCTTGAATCTCTAGATTAAACTCTTGCAATAGAAGCACCCACAACATTAACCTTTCCTTTGAATCCTTTTTGCTCATTAAGTACTAAAGCGCCGCATGATCGGTGTGGACGATCACCTTTGTACCCTTCAAGTACGGGCGAAACTTCTCCATAGCAGCAAGTAGCTCTTTTTCGATCACTGTGTAGTTGACTTGGTCATCATTTATGGTCTTGCTAGCATAGTAGACTAGATGGAAGATTGTGTTGATACGCTGCCCCAAAACTGCTCCAACCGCCACATCACTAGCATCACACATGAGCTCAAAAGGTAAGCTCCACTCCGGTGCGGTGATAATAAGAGTAGTCGTCAATTTGAACTTGAGCAATTCAAATGCCTTCATACAGTCCTCGTTGAAATAGAGCTTGGCATCCTTCTCCAACAGTTTACACAAGGGGTTCACCACTTTGGAAAAATTCTTGATGAATCGGCGATAGAACCCCGCATGACCCAAGAAGCTCCTCACTCCCTTCATGGATGTAGGGGGTGGGAGTTTAGAGATCACCTCTATTTTGGCCTTGTAGACCTCAATACCATGCTTTGAAATTTTGTGGCCGAGAACAATGCCTTCCTCGACCATGAAGTGACATTTCTCCCAATTCAAAATTACGTTTGTCTCCTCACATCTTGCCAAGACCTTATCCAAGTTGTTCAAGCAATCATCAAAAGAATTTGTGACCATGGAAAAGTCATCCATGAAGACCTCAAGAAAAGCCTCTACCATGTCGGTGAAGATGGCCATCATACACCATTGAAAAGTCACCGGTGCATTGCATAACCCAAATGGCATTCACAAATGCAAAAGTACCATACGGACAAGTGAAAGTAGTCTTCTCTTGGTCCTCCAGAGCAATAAAAATTTGATTGTAGCCAGAATATCCATTAAGGAAACAATAGAAAGCTCAACCGGCCAAACTATCAAGCATTTGATCAAGGAACGGGAGTGGTTTTGAGTGACTTTGTTGAGCTTCCGATAATCCATACACATTCTCCACCCAGTCACCGTTCTTGTGGGGATAAACTCGTTCCTGTCATTTGTGACCACAGTCATGCCCCCTTTCTTTGGGACACATTGCACCGGAGAGGTCCACGAGCTATCGGAAATGGGGTAAACAACCCCGGCATCCAACCATTTTATGATCTCCTTCTTCACCACCTCTTGTATTTCTTCATTTAATCTTCTTTGATGTTCAACGGAGGGTTTGGCATCCTACTCCAAAATAATCTTGCGCATGCAAAAGATGGGGTTTATACCCGAATGTCCGCCAATGTCAATCCTATAGCTTTCTTCCTGTTTTGTAGCACTGCCAAAGTAGAGTCTATCTGCACGTTAGTCAAATAAGAGGAAAGAATAACCAGTAAAGTAGAACATGGCCCTAGGAATGCATACCTGAGATGTGGAGGCAATGGCTTTAACTCCAAAGTGGGAGGTTCCTCAATTGAGGGCTTTGTTAGAGGAGTCTTCCATTTTTTAAGATCTAAGGACAATTTTCGGGGTTCATAAGTGTACGACCCTATTCCTTGCAATGCATTTACACATTCCACATAGCCTTCCTTCTCATCATCATCATGATTAAGCAATACAGCCTCCAAAGTATCATCAACATTCATCATGGCACTAGCATCATCAACAATCACCTTGGTCACTAAGTCCACAAACGAACAAACATCATTGCTATTCGGTTGCCTCATAGATTTGCATACATGGAAAACCACCTTTTCATCGCCCACCCGGAAGGTGAGTTCTCCGGCTTCTATATCAACAAGAGCCTTCCCCATAGCAAGAGAAGGTCTACCCAAGATAATAGGCACCTCATAGCACACTTCGCAATCAAGAATCACAAAGTCTGCCGGGAGGATGAACTTATCAACACAAACCAACAAATCATCAATAATACCCATTGGTCTCTTCATAGTACGATCCGCCATCTGTAACCTCATAGATGTGGGTCTTGGTTGCCCATTTTCCAAAGTTTGGAACACTGAGTAGGGTATCAAGTTGATACTCGCCCCTAGATCACATAGAGCTTCGGCAAAGTCAGCACTCCAAATAGTGCAAGGGATTGTGAAAGCGCTAGGATCTTCCAATTTCGGAGCCATTGAGTGCACAATAACACTCACTTGATGTGTCATATTGATAGTCTCACAATTCATTGATCTTTTCTTTGTCACCAAATCCTTTATGAACTTTGCATAGCCGGGCATTTGTTCCAATGCTTCAACCAATGACACATTAATGGATAAGCTCTTCATCATGTCAATAAACTTCTTGAATTGGTTCTCGCTATTTTGCTTGGCGAGCCTTTGAGGGTATGGAGGAGGAGGCCTTGGCATTGGTGCCTTGGCCTTTGGCACTACCGGTTCCGGTATGTCAATCACGTGTTCCCTAGACAGGTTCACTTTTTCTTGAGTCTCCTCCACATTTTCATCAATCTCAATTCTCACTTCTTCATTAGCTTGAACCACATTGCTTGGAATTTCATCTTCCTAAATCACAACATCATCATCCACAATTCTTCTTTGGTTTGAGATTGTTTCCTCCCCACCTTTTCCACTCCTTGTGGTTACGGCCATGGCATGTCCGCGTTGTTCCCACCCTTCGGGTTCACCACCGTGTCACTAGGTAGTGCCCCCTTAGGACGAGTGTTTAAAGCTTGCGAGATTTGCCCTAATTGAACCTACAAATTACGGATTGAAGTGTTGTGAGAGGCTAGTTGAGCATCAGAGTCGGTATTTTTCTCCATCATCTATTTGAACATATTTTGCAATCCGTCCCATCTCATTATTGGAAGACCTAGAACCATGAGATGGATAAGGAGGAGGGTTTCTTGATTGTTGATACATCGGGGGCCTTTGAAAGCCCGACCCCGATTCCCTTGGTTATTACTCCAACCCCCTTGGTTGTTGCCTCCCCAATATCCTTGATTGTTTCCACCCAAATTGCCTTGGTTGCCTTGATTATTCCAATTTCCTTAATTATTATTATTTTTCCAATTACCTTGATTGTTGTTACGACCACTCTAATTGCCTTGGTGGTTTTGATTGTTCCAATCTCCTTGATTTCCTTGAGATCGCCATTGTTGTTGATTCAGGCCTTGAGAGTTGTTTCTTTGCCCTTGGTAGTTGTTTACATATTTCACTTCTTCCTCTTGCTCATTGTATGATTCGCCTTGGTCAAACCCACTATCATCTTGCACAAATTGTTCCACACGGTTTTGCACTTGTTGACCCTTTTGCCTTTGCTTGTTCACCATCATGGTGACACCTTCCATTGCATTTACTTGCTTAGGATCTTGAGCTTGTTGAAGTTGAGCTTTGGCTAATTAGTTCATTGTTGTGGTCAACTCGACAATTGCTTGCCCATGATCATGCAATTCTTTGTGTAGGTGAATCACATTTGGATCACCTTGAAGAACATTAGCTCTACTTTGGCATGCTGATGAAGTATCTGCCATTTCATCTAAAATCTCACAAGCTTTGCCATATGGTGTTGTCATGAAATTTCCACCGGCAAGTTGGTTGACCACGCATTGATTGGTAGTATTGATCCCCCTGTAGAAAGTGCGTTGAATCACACCCTCAGTCATGTCATTATTCGGGCACTCTTTCACCATAGTACGGTACCTCTCCCAAATCTCGTGCAAAGGCTAATTGGGTTCTTGCTTGAATGCTAGAATCTTTTCTCAAAGAGTAGCCATATGCCCGGGAGAAAAGAACTTGGCAATGAAGTTTTCTGCCACTTAATCCCATGTATGGATAGAATGGTTTGGAAATCTTTCTAACCAATCCAAGGCTTTCCCCCATAGAGAGAAGGGAAATAGCGTCAACCTTAGAGCATCCTCGGAGACGTTGGTTTGTTTACTCCCCCAGTAAGTGTCCACAAACCCCTTCAAGTGTTTGTATGCATTTTGATTCGGAGCCTCGGTGAAGAATCCCTGTTGCTCTAGCAATGTGAGCATAACACTGGTGATTTGGAAGTTGCCCGCCCTAATGTGGGACGGGACTAAGGCACTTGCGTATCCTTCGTTTGGCAACACCCGGTGTGGAGCCTCTCTTGGTGGAGGTGGGGGAGGGACGGGAATATTTTCATGAGGCGGTCGGCCTTGCCTATTTTCTTGGGGTTCAAGAGCAACCTCATCACCTTGGTCATCGTCCACTTCCTCCCCCAAAGGCAAGTTTTCGAGAGGATCATTATTGAGAGCAATTTTTGTACCTACAATCGATTCAAAAAAAGGTTAGTAACTCAGAAGGAAAAGAAGACAAGTCACACACAAAACCAAATATATAGCTAAATCCATTTTTTAGCTCCCCGACAACGGCGCCAAAACTGATGTCACCCAAATTCACACCACTTATTGGGATTGTGAAGCGGTCAATGAAATTAGAATTATCCAACTTTGAGTGGGGGTCGATTCCTCAGAGAGCTTATATTGGATTAGGTATATACTTAGACTAGGTGTATGACGTGCCTAAATTGCACTTCTACATACTTGGTTGTTTCTTTCTAATTCTAAAATTTATGCTATTGTTTGTAAATGTAAAGCTATAGAACGATATTTTTGGTGTTGTTTTTTTTCAAGTTTATAAAAGATCTAGGACTGTGACTTCCACATAGGTTGTTACTTACCGGATTGTGGGCTTTAGGGCATGTTTTGTTAGGGTATAATATAGCAATCAACACGCAATTGCCCACTCGATACCTCTCGGTAGTTAGAGTGCTTTTGCCCAATTTGGCTTTCTCAAGTCCAAATGGGTAATTCACAAAACTGTTGATATATGCTCAAGTCGGGTCTTACTATCTCTAGATTCAACCCTTTAATTGCGGCTATCAATTTCTTGAGTTCACCCCAATTTCTTATTAGCCATGTTTTCCTAGACTTAGTCTCTCTTTTTCAAGTAGAGACTTGAGCATTTATCACTTGTTTTGTGCAATACCCATTTGGACTTGAGAAAGCCAAATTGGGCAAAACCACTCAAACTACCGAGAGGTATAGAGTGGGTAATTGTGCGTGATTGCTATATTACAACCTCGACTAATCAGGGTCGTCCTAGAGTTTTCAACCCACTAGGTAACCACCTAGGTAGAAGTCATGACCCTAGATCTTTTATCATTTGAAAAACAACCAAAACCAAAAATATTGTCTCATAGTTTTATAATTGCAATCAATAGTTTAAAGTAGAAGTAGAAACAACAAATAAGAATGTGAAAGTGTAATTTAAGGCATACTGTACAATTACACTAAATATATACCTAATCCCAATTCTAACTCCCTAAGGATTCGACCCCGACCTGCGTTGGGTTTTATTATTGTTTCGGCCGCCTTACTACCTATATTTGTGGTGTGAGTTTGGGCAATATCAATAGGCTCTATGACTTAGGCAAGATTATCTTCAATGGACCCGACCACATTTCAGGCTGGAGGAGGAGCACAGATCCATAGCGCTCATGCATCAGGGCACGTTGCTGCTATTTATCAGACTCAGGTGTACTACCTGTAGACAGAGTTCAGCCGGTTATAACGGCTAGGGCAGAGACTTGACCGGCCTCGAACGTTGAGGAGAAAAAATGGATGGAAATATTAACTAGGTTTCATCCTCCCCACTTGGCGAAAAACCGTCAGATGACCCACGAGATTTCATTAACCATCGCAGGGAGAGGCTGCATAATTTAGGACTAGTGGAGTCCAACATTTCAGCTAGAGGGGAAAGACCGTAGATGGTGGCGGTGTTATCTTACGAGTAGGCCATCACGTTCACCTTCCTTGACTTGGGATCAGCTCACGCACATCTTCTTGGAGAAGTATCTTTCAGCTTCACTGAGAGGGGAGTTACGGGACCTGTTTGAGTGGCTCCAGCGGGGTCAGACATCTGTGACTAACTATGAGGCTAGATTCACTAATTTGTCTCACCGTGTATCTATTTTACTTCCCAAAAAAGCAGAGAGGGTGCGAAGGTTCATTTTGGGCTTGCACTATGGGATTCAGGTTATTATGGCCCGAGAGGTTGGGTTGGGAACTTCTTTCCCTCAGGTTGTGGAGATAGCTCAGAGGATTGAGCGTATCCTCAATTAGGGCATGAGTTCACATCAAGGGAAAAATGACCTTTGCATTCTATAGGGTTCACTGTCTCCCCGTCTGGGATAGAGGTCCGTTCGGGAGGGGCCATTCTAGCAAGCCCATGTATTTAGCACCAGAGCCTGTCCGAGGTGCTCCAGCCTGGCCTTACTCTTGTGCCTTTCTAGAGAGCACCTACTGCCCACCAGCTATTTAGGATTCCTCCAGTGGGTACTCAAGCTATTAGGTCCAGATCCAGAATCAGCAGTTGGTCATGTGAGGAGGTTTTGTCCCAGGCTTCGGGGGAATGCAGTGTAGCAGGGCCAACAACCTATGATTATTGTACTAGGGTCCGTACCGCCAGTCTGGCCGCACATAGGCGGAGGGCAGCGGTCTCCCTAGAGGTGGAGGCCATTTAGGTGGCACTCCGGCTAGATTTTATGCCTTCCCAGCTAAACCAGAGGCAGTAGCCTCCGTTGCCATAATCACAGGTATTATTTCCATCTGCCATAAAGATGCTTTGGAACTATTTGATCCAAAATCTACCTATACTCAAAATTCTTATTTTCTTCAAAACTTCACATAAAAACTTTTTGAAAAACGACATGGACTATGCACCAAACCAAAAAATATCAAATGAAGCTACAGATGGTCATGGGATACGAAAATAAGGGCTAGTACTCAAAACGAACAATCAGGTCATCACACGTAGTCATACAACATGTAAAGCATAATAGTAAGAATTGTAATATTCAATACAATTCATGAAACATACCCCGTGCATGCACTTGGACTCGACCCCTCGCATGTATGCCACCCTAAGCACGTAGCCAATACCAATAACTTAGGCAACTACTGTCTCAACCAAGTTTAGGCATGATACTTACCATAAATAAGCCAATTGAATGCTCCAAAATGCCTTCCCACGCGAATCGGCATCCGAACGGCTCGAATCCAGCAAACATAACCTAATAACATCCAATAAGGCCAAAGAAAACAACCCCAAACAATAAACGTTCCCTCTTTATACAAATACACAAAGTCAACTCGAGCCTGCACCTCAGAACCCGACAAAAGTCACAAATCCCGAACACCCGTTTCGATATGAGTCCAAATATAGAAGTTTCTTTTGAAACCATTTCCAAACCGGGGTTCAAATCACAAATATTCAATCTCAAAAATTATAGCGCAAAAACCCCCAAATTCAAATTCGAAAATTCATAATCTATGTGTAAACGACCCATGGAAAAACAAGATATATCAACAAAATTGAGTAGAAATCAATTACCCTCAGAAGTGTTGTGAACATCGCCTAAAACATCTCCCCAATCCGAGCTCCTAATCTCAAAATATGATAAAATATGTCAAACCCTCGATTTAACACCACTACCCAGCGATCATCGCATTTGCGTGCAAAATGCTCGCTTCTGCAGAAAATGGCTCGCATGTATGAGTTCACTAACTTCCCAAACCCTCCACTTCTACGAAATTAATCCCCCCTTATGTGGAGCCATAGCTTCTTAAAAGCCTTGCAGTTGTGCGCCCGCTTCTCCGCATAAAACTCCGCACCAGCAGATTCCCTGTCCCAGGCCCATATTCCGCTTCTGCAGTCGCTTGTCCACGCTTGCGGACTCGCACATGCGCTCCCACCCTCGCATGTGCGAAGACATCATAATTGACTGCCAACCAAACTAAAAGAAGGTCCGGAATCCCATCTGAAACACACTCGGAGCCGCTGTGGGACCCCATCAAATCATGCCAACAAGATTTAATATTTTCCCCAAACCTATTCAAAGGTTCAAAACGCCATAATTAACATCAAAACCAAGAATCTCTGATTAAAATCAATCTCTTGAGTCCCAAGTCCCAGATAACAAAACAAATCTATTCCAACTTCTGAAACTAAAATCTGAATCTGATATCATCAAAGTCAACCCTCGGTCAAACATATGAACTTTCCAAACCTTCAAATTGCCATGTTTCGCCAAACTGAGCCAAATCCACCTAAGAACCTCCATATCCAAATACGGACATACACCTACGTCCAAAATCACTATACAAACCTGTTGGAACCATCAAAACATGAATCCAAGGTCATTTACATAAAAGTCAAACCTTAGTCAACTCTTATAACTTAAGCTTCCAAAACCAAGTGCGTCTGTGCACTCCATAACCTTCCTGAAACCAATCCCAACCGTCCCCGCAAATCATCAAACATCAAATACGTATACGGGTAACATCAAATAGGGGAACAAGGCTAAAATATACAAAATGACCGACCGGGTCGTTACACTTCTCCTCTTAACAACCATACCTCTTCCCCCTCCCCCCCGGACCTAAGGTAATGACAACAGCACCGGACACCGCCACACATGTATGGTCTCTCTCTCTTTCTCTATCTGAGTCATAAACTCTCCTGTTTTGATCTATTTTATCACTGACCCAACCTTCCCCCTCCCCTGGCACGCCCACGATAGCTCTGCGGTGGCATTGTCTCTATCCTACCGGCCACCGCCATACAAGTATTTTTTTGTCACTATCTCAGATACTCCTTCTCTGTAATATCTTTTTCTCTTTCTCATTTTAGTAGTTTCAGTTTACATGGGATTTCTGTTGAGATTGCTATGTTTGTTTGGTGTATTATTTTTCCTAGTTTGACTGTTTAATTCCTATTGAACCTTCAATATAGTTTTATTTTATAGATTCTTACTTTAGCTTTTTGCGTTTGAAGGAAGCTGGCTATAGTTATTAAGGAAGCTATGGTTTTACTTTGTTATGCTAGTTGTGAATAGTGTATACGGATAAAATCGGGAATAATGCATGCCTCGATATTTCGGTGAAGAAAATAGAAGAAGGGCATGGACGTACGAGTTTGAAATCGAGGCTGGGAGCCCTTCGTATCGAGATCCATGAAAGGTGAACGATGTGCTCATCATCAGGTATGATAAAGCGACACGCCCCCGGCCCAGAATGATGTGAATACATGTACCAATAAGGATGGTGGAGAGATCATCTAACTAATATGGGTAAGCTCTTGGTGTTGGATTGGTTGTGGGGTGAAGGATACCTTGTAGAAGAACCTTGTAATTATATTTGCACACGTAATGTTTGGTGAAATACTTAAATGAGCTGAACCCATGAACTTCTTCCTAGTTATGGCTCGATTTTGTCGTCTCTCTAATAGATTAAATTCGCTAGGATTTCTGGTTTATTGTAGTAATTTGAGGAAAGCTCAAAGCGAGGTATGTTGGATAAACTGCTCTTGTAGAATCAAATTCCATGATGTCCTCGTAAATTGCAATCATGATTGGCTCAAGTTCTTCCTTCTCATGTTCCGAGTCCTCCCTAATAAATTTGATTATTCTAAATAAGTGTTGTGTTGAAAGATGTATGTACTCAAGATGTGTTCCAAATGTTCCTATCATATCATGATCTCCTCCAAGAATGTAACCGAGTATGACTAATGTATCGAAGGTGTTATGATTTAAAATCATGTTTCAATTGCAAGTTATTATACCTACTTGTGGAAGAAAAAGCCAATGTGCTTAAGACCCTTATTGCTCATATATTTACTTAATGTCTCAATTGAAAATGCCCTTATTGTTGATAATCCATGATGATGCTTGAAAATGAAAGGAGTGAGTTTGAAATAGCCGACGTGCCAAGAACAAAATTACACTTGTGGCCACTAGTGCCAATAAAATGAAAAGACGTGTGAAATATTATGAAATGAACTATAGCTCCTTTTTATATAAATATTTTGGGAGCATCGTTTAGTCACCGAGGAAGGGTAGGTTAAAATAGCCTAACCCCGAAACTACACGTGCCGGTGTAGGAGTGATTAATGGGTAAATCCCTGTATAGATGTGTTGAGATTGTTCCCCTTAAATAGGATGTTATTGATGTGTTAAGATTATTCCCCTTAGTTGGGATGAGATGACTGCTAGCGGAATATGATGTGATATCGACCCACACGACATTGTGGTGAGATCGGACGCCATGCCGCGCATATCGTGATGTTGTGATTGGATGTCCTGGGTGTGACTGCTTAGCCAATCAGGCCGTGATCGGGCTCTGTGCTAATGACATGGTTGTATATCGATACTAAATATCTCCCAACTTAAAAATATTGAAATTTACTTGAAATTTATCTTTCTCTTAACTTGACACTTTAATATTATTTGAGGCTCCCATTGACTCCATGTTTCTTTCTCATTGAACTATTACTCGTTCTATTGAGAGAGTGTTTAGTCTTACATACTAGTACTATTTCATATGTACTAACGTCCCTTTTGTCGGGGGCGCTGCATCTTTACTAGATACAGGTGGTTCCATAGCAAGCGGTATCGATCAGTGATAGCAGTATACCCTCTTCTCAGCTTACTTGGTGAGCCCCACTTCATCTTGGGGTCTTGTATCTTTTGTTCCTTATGTATAGTATTTTGAGGTATAGCCGGGGCCTTGTTGCCGACACTATCATTACTATTTTGTATCCGTTAGAGGCTCCGCAGACATAGCGTGAGTTGTATATTGGTGTCGAGAAAGTAAAACTAGAAATGTTATATTTGTATCACATGTTCCACTCCGTACTATGAATGTGTTATGCAATATTTTGGGAACACTTGACTGAAGCTCTAATGGCAATGAAATTGGTGTTGTTAAGTATTCTTCTCACTATCTAATTAAGGGCATACATCTTTATTTTATTCGTGGGTAATGTTGGGTAGATAGCATCTAGTAGGCTTTCTTAATAGGGGTATCTCGGTTGAGCGCCGTTCGCGCTCCCCGAGATTGGGGCATGACAAGCTTGGTATCAGAGCCTAAGATGTTCATATGTCCGAGGATGTCTCGGAGCCGTGTCTAGTAGAGTCCTTCTTATCGCTGTGTTTTCGACCACATCTATAATTAGGAGGCTAATTGGGCATTTAGGAATGTCACCCTTCTTTGATGTTCTAGATCGTGCGATAGAGCTGATTGTAAGACTGTTCCTCCTTTAACTCATGCATTTCCCTAATATTCAGTACATGAAGCCTAGGAAGAAAGCAAGAATTGGCCAAGGAACCAATGTTGCCCCAAGAGTGGTAGTTGATTCTATGCCCGATGATGCGGGTGAGCACCCGAGCGGTGTGGATATTCCCCCAACTACTACACCCCCTGATTCTACTGCTCCTGCTGAGACTGCACCAATTCCTAAACCTACTAAGGGTCCAAAGATTCCTCCTCCATCCCGAGTTTTTGGCCCCGGTGTTTTTGATGGAGACCTTAGGGGAGCCATACAGATGTTGGCTCAGATAGTGGCTTCCCAGGACCAGAGATTGAATATTGCACCTACTTCTTCCAGTTAGCCAGGGGATTTCACTACTTCCAGAGTGAACAGGTTTCTTCAGTTGGATCCTTAAGTGTTCACAGGTACTGATCCTGAGAAGGACCCCTAAGACTTTATTGATGAGATGCATAAGACTCTCAGAGTTATGTGTGCTACTGAGATAGAGGTAATGGAATTGGCCTCCTACCTCCTGAAAGAGGTGGCATATTCTTGGTTTGAGATGTGGGAGGAGTCCCGTGAGGAGGGGAGCCCTTCGGCGAGGTGGAGTGATTTTGTCGACGCCTTCATTGATCATTTCTTGCTTGCCAAGACTAAGGCAGCCGGTCTTACTGGGTTTGTGAGCCTGAAGCAAGGTAGCATAAGTGTCTGGAAGTATCATATGAGATTCACACGCCTGTCCAAGTGTGCCATTTACATGTTGGCCACTGTGGAGGCTAGAGTGCGCCGGTTTGTGTAGGGCCTTAGCCCCTTGATTATTAATGAGGCCGCTACAACTTCCTTGAATTATGATATGAACTATGGGAAGATGGTAGCATTTGCTCGAACCACGGAGACCAGCAAATCGAAGAATAGAATTAAGCGAGAGGGTAGCAATAAGGCCCGGTCTGCGGGCAACTTTGGTGGTTCTTCCGGCGGTGGTGGTGATGGTGGTGGTATGTCAAAATTCAGGGGAGGGCCATCAGGGCCATCCCAGTCCTTGGCTCAGTCTTCAGTTAGTGCACAGCCATCAGGGCCTAGTAAGTAGCAGTGGAGCCGTTTCAAGCCCAGTCAGGGCAACAAGGGATCCTACCAGCAGAGTTGGCCTGGTGGGAGATTCTAGCAGTAATGGAGGCCCCCATGCCCTAGGTGTGGGAAGATGCACTTAGGGGCTGGCTACATGGACCTACCCATATGCTACAGGTGCAATATTAGGGATCATATTCAGAGGGATTACCGTTCGTCCCGCCAGAGTGTCGGCAGGGGTACAACACAACCAGCTAGTTCTGCAGCTACTTCATCCGCAGCACCTCCCCCAGCTCGAGGCACTCCAGCACCCACAGGGCATGGTATAGCTAGGGGTGGTGCACAGAGTTCGGGAGGACCCAACCGCTTCTATGCTGTGAGCGGTCCCAGAGTTCAGAGGCTTCTCCAGATGTTGTCACCAGTATATTAGTTGTTTAATCTCATGACGTATATGCTCTTATTGATACCGGTTCAACTTTGTCATATGTCACTCCATATGTTGTTATGGAATTTCGGATAGAACCGGAACAACTTCATGAGCCATTCTCTGTATCTACTCCGATTTGTGAGTCTATTTTGGCCGCATGGGTTTCTAGGGATTGTGTTGTCATGGTGCATGGCTGGGATACCATGGCCGATCTCATTGAATTTGGGATGGTTGATTTTGATGTAATAGTGCGGATGGACTGGCTTTATTCATGTTTTGCCAAGCTTGATTGCTGAACCAGGACTGTTAGGTTTGAATTTCCAAAAGAGCCAGTTATTGAATGGAAGGGGATGAAGTAGTGCCGAAGGGTAGGTTTATTTCTTACCTTAAGTCCACAAAGTTGATCAATAAGGGCTGTATTTACCATTTGGTCCAGGTTACGGACACCGATGTTGAGGCACCTACAATTGAGTTTGTGCCAGTTGTCAATGATTTTCGAGAGGTCTTTCCTGATTAGCTCCATGGGATCCCACCAGATAGAGAGATTGACTTTGGGATTGATGTGATGCTAGGCACGCAACCTATATTTCACCCTACAGAATGGCACCGACAGAATTAAAGGAACTAAAGGAACAATTGAAGGATTTATAAGAGAAGGGTTTTATCCGGCCGAGTGTGTCACCTTGGGGTGCACCGGTTCTCTTTGTAAGAAAGAAAGATAGATCACTGAGAATGTGTATTGACTACCGGCAGCTCAATAAGGTCACGATCAAAAATAAGTACCCACTGCCAAGGATAGATGACTTGTTTGATCAATTGTAGGGTGCTAAGTATTTCTCCAAGATTTACTTAAGGTCGGGATATCACCAATTGAAGATCAGGGAGCAAGATATTCCGAAAATAGCTTTCAGAACCCGGTATGTGCACTTTGAATTTTTCATGATGTGTTTTGGGCTAATGAATTCCCCGACAGCTTTCACGGATCTTATGAATCGAGTCTCAAGCCTTTTCTTGACTCTTTTGTGATAGTGTTCATTGATGACATTCTTGTATATTCACAAAGTCGAGAGGACCATGCCGATCATCTCATGGCAGTTTTGCAGACTCTATAACAACACAAGTTGTATGCGAAGTTTTTGAAGTGTGAATTTTGGCTTGAATCTGTCACATTCTTTGGTCATGTTGTCTCCAGTGAAGGAATCAAGGTTGATCCTCAGAAGATCACAACAGTAAAGAATTGGCGTAGACCTACAACCTCAATAGAGATTCGTAGTTTCTTGGGCTTAGCTGGGTATTACAGGAAATGTATGGAGGGTTTCTCTACTCTTGCCTCTCCATTGACTAAATTGACGCAGAAGGCGGCTAAATTCCAATGGTCAGACACTTGTGAAAGGAGCTTCCAAGAGTTGAAATCAAGATTGACTATGACGCCAGTGTTGACTTTAATAGACGGTACTATATGGGTTTGTGGTGTATTGTGATTCTTCAAGGATCGGACTTGGGTGTGTATTGATACAACATGGCAAGGTGATCGCTTAGGCTTCTAGGCACCTCAAGAATCATGAGAAGAATTATCCAACACATAACTTAGAGCTTGCGGTGGTGGTCTTTGCATTGAAGATTTTGCGTCATTATTTGTATGGGGTCCATGCGGATATATTCACGGACCATAAGATCCTTCAATATATTTTCAAGTAGAAGGAATTGAATTTGAGGTAGCGAAGATGGCTTGAGTTACTCAAATACTACGACATCGATATTCTATATCATCCGGGGAAGGCTAATATTGTGGCGGATGCCCTTAGCCGGAACTCTATGGGTAGTTTGGATCACTTGGAGGCATATCAAAGGCCGTTGGCCAAGGTAGCTCATCGGTTGGCTAGTGTGGGAGTTCATCTTGCGGACTCTAGTGAAGGAGGTATGATTATGCAAAATAGGGCTGAATCATTGCTTGTTGTGAAAGTCAAGGAGAAGCAATACGACGATCCGTTGTTGGTACAGTTGAAGGAGGGGATTCATAAGGTAGCAATACGACGATCCGTTGTTGTGCCATGGCTTTTTCTCTTGGCACAGATGATTGTACACTAAGGTACCAATGGCGATTATGTGTTCCAAATGTAGATGGTCTCTGTGAAAGAATCATGACCGAGGCTCACAATTCCAGGTATTCCGTGCACCCAGGCTGTTACAACCCATATTCGCATACCTTAGATCACGTCGTAAGTTAGTCGGCATAAATCCAAGAAGAAATTATCTTTGAGATAATAAGAAGTTAATCCTATTGGTCTTAAATGATACAAGGGTGTATAAGAATGGGTAACAAGTATTAGAAGTTAAATGAATCAAGGATGTTGTAACCCGTATTTTCGGGTAGAACTAGAGGTGCTTAATATTCTCAGGAGGTTGTGTTTTAAGGTACTTCAACCTTATAATATCCGTATCATAAATCTTGAAGTCAAACGAGTTATGAAACAAAAGTTGTCGCAATTTACGTTCATAATCTTACTTAAACTTTAGGTCAAATATTACTAAGCTTTTCTCCCAATTTACTTGGAATTACGGGGTGATCTACCAACAAAATTGAATATCTATGAGTCTACTTTCCAACGTATTAAACCATTAGTCGATACGACAACGGAGTAGAGAGATATTTGCGTTTTTACGAAACTGTGCAAACAGCTCTCTATGGGACCCACATAGGCGGTTGAGATATATTGATATATATGAGATGCCTAAAGCCCGTTTTAACTCTTTATTTTTCACTCTGTTCAGACCCTAGACATATAAAAACACTCTCTCAAGTTTCTCTCATGATCCAAGACCCAAACAAAGGGCAAACAGCACAAATCAAGCGTCCGGAATCCTGTGGCGCTAGTAAGTTTCTTGTTCTTCTTGTTGTTGCTAATGTTTTTGTGGTTCCAGCTCGTGTGGGAGGTTATTTTAAGTAGTTTAAGTTCTATAAAATACTCTCTCATGTTTTTAATATCAATCATAGGTGATTTTATGTCTTCCAAAGTGATTCTAGTGCCAAAAAATCCGAATTGATTGCTAGTTTGCTTCCTTGTTCTTGTGGCGGCATTGGAAGGATATTTCGTGGTGAATTAAGGTCAAATTGGAGTTTTTCTATCTGTTTAAAGGTAAGGAATCTCTTACTCTACGTGTATTGAAAATTATCCAAGTAGCGGCTAAGTCGTTGAAGCTAGAACTTGTGAGATATCTATCAAAAAGCTTGTTAGGAATGTTGTTGGTTGGTGGACTATTTTGGGAGGCTTAATATGATTATTATTGATGTTGTTTGGCCTGTTTGGTGATTTTTTTAACTTGTGGGAAATCATATAAATAGGGGAGGTGTTGTCCGTTTCATCATAAAATAGGTGGCGGTTGATATATAATAGTACGACCCTTAAACGATAACGATAGAATCATTTCTCTTATTGTAGACTAAGGAGTCATGATATTTGAATAGCTTGAGTTTGAAAAGTATATACAAGGTATGTGAGGCTATCCCTTTCTTTCTTTTTCACAATCCGATTGTACATAATGTAATGAACGAGCTTCCAAAGATACTCTACTCTTAGAAGCTAGCAGTACTTACATTGTTATGGAATGATTGATGTTGATGTTACTCCTCTTATTCTTTTGTTATCAATGTTGTTGGTACTTCCTGATTCTTATAAGAACCATGACGAAGAGTTAGTCCTAATAACGTGTACGGAGGTTACCGACCATACATCACTCTGAAAGGTTCTGAATATGATTCCAATGAGTCCAGCATGCATTATATATATGTACCTATTTTACTCTACCGAGGTGCGCTATAGTCTGCCGGGTATGATACTTATTGTAAAACCACTGATCAGTTGAGGTTTACCGAGCTCCACGTGGATGAGTATGATTCTACTGAGCCTTATGATGGTCGGGTACGTTTTTACCAAGCCTATTGGTCGGGTACGATATGATGATTATGATGCCCACATAGGCGTAAGTTTTTAAAAATATATGTATATATATATATATGTATCATGCATTTCATGTCAGACGCCCTCAGAGGAACTCAGATGTTACAGGTTGGATATTATCTATCTCTGCCTACATTACTGTTCTTATTTATGCTTTTCGGCCTTACATGCTCGGTACTTTATTCGTACTGACGTTCTTTTTATTTTTTGGATGCTGCATGTCGTGCTGCAGGTCCTGATAGACAGGTAGACGCAGCTCCCCCACCACAGTAGGCTTCCCAGTTCAGTGGTTATTGGCGAGATCCCTTATCCGGACTTGACATGGTCTTGGTATGCACTTTTGTTATAGACATTATGGGTATGTTGGGGCACTGTTCCGGAAATGTTGCAGCACTTATGTTCCTTTAGAGGCTCATAGACAAGTGTCAACTCATGTATAATATGGATGCCTTGTCGGCTGATTGTTTTGTTGTATAGTCTCTCATGGCGACTCGTCAGCTCGTACCTTATATGTAGCTTCATGACAGCCTTGTCGGCCCATGTTCTGTATATGTTCATGCCATTATCTATCATTTCTTGTTGTTCATGATTCATGTCTACCATTTATGTTGATCTCGTTGGCCAGTATAGATATTAATAAAAGTTAGATAAAATGTACGTTGGTGCTCAGCAGGTATGGCCCGGGTGCCACTCATGGCCCTCCAGTTTGGGTCGTGACACAGGCTCTACAAATATATATCATGATCTCAAGAAAGTTTACTGGTGGAATGATATGAAGAGAAATGTTGCGGACTTTTTGGCAAGATGTCCTAATTGTCAACAAGTTAAGGCCGAACACCAAAGGCCCGGTAGGTTGGCACAAAAGATAGAGATTCCAATGTGGAAGTGGGAGATGATCAATATAGACTTTGTGGTAGGACTACCTCGCACTCCTACCAAGTTCGGCTTGATTTGGGTGATTGTGGACCGACTCACGAAATCAGCACACTTCCAAGTTACGGCTACCGACATAGTAGAACAATATGCTTAGTTGTAAATCAAAGAAATAGTCAGGTTGCATGGCACTCCAGTTTCTATTATCTCAGACCGAGGGGCACAGTTCACATCTAAATTTTGGAAGACATTTCAGCACAGTTTAATTACTCAGGTGAATCTTAGTGCAGCCATCCATCCACAGACCGACGGGCAGGCAGAGCGTACTATCCAGACGCTCGAGGATATGTTGCACGTTTGTGTTCTTGACTTCAAGGGTAGCTGAGATGATTATTTTCCGCTCATAGAATATGCCTACAACAACAGTTACCATGCTAGAATTCAGATGGCACTGTTCAAGGCTCTATATGGTAGGAGATGTAGATCTCCCATTGGGTAGTTCGAGATTGGGGAAGTAGAGTTGATAGGGTCAGACCCCGTACATCAGGCTATATATAAGGTTAAGATCATTAAGAAACGGTTAAAAACTGCTTAGAGTCATTAGAAGTCCTATTCGGATATGCCTCGCAGGGAGAGTTCAAAGAAGATGATTGGGTATTCTTGAAGGTTCCCCCCATGAAGGGTATAATGCGGTTTGGGAAGAAAGGGAAATTGAACCCCAGGTATATCGGGTCGTACAGACGTCCGAAAATTCAGCAGATTCGTCAGGTGTCTTACAAGCTTGAGCTACCACCAGAGATGTCGTTGGGGCACCCGGTGTTTCATGGATCTATGTTGAAAAGGTAGTTGGAGACCCGACACTCATTGTTCCGGTTAAGGCTATTGAGGTTAATGAAGAATTGACTTATGAAGCGATTCCAGTCGCCCTTCTTCATAAGCAAGTCCGAAAGCTGAGAAATAAAGAGATTACTTCCGTGAGAGTGTTATGGCAAAACCAACAGGTTGAAGAGGCCACCTGGGAGGACGAAGAAGAGATGAAGAAGAAGTACCATCATTTGTTTGAATAGCCATGTAGTTGTGTTCTATGAAAATGTTAAGAGCTTACTTTCTATGTATTATGTTGCACTTGCACAGTTTATGTTAAGGATGCTCCTTTCTAGTAATATAATGCTTATGAGGTCACGGTTGGTGTCGTTTTCATGCTATTTAACGACGTTGGATTATATACATGTTGTCAGGATTGGTTTCTGGGATTCTCAGACAGGTGGATCGGCCCAATTATATGGGAGACTCTAGCGAAACTTTTGAAAATTTAGGGAGTTAGTCAAAATTTGGGACTGCTGGTGTGTGGAGTAAGAGTTGAGTCACATTGGGTGCTGATGGCGGACTTTGACCCTCATTTGAAGACGAATGATCCTAAGTGGGGGAGAATGTAAGGCACCATAAAATTTTACCTAGAACACGGGGTTTCGTGGTGCAATCGAGGACAAACTAAGGGTCCATTCGAGGACGAGGTCACTGTTCAATCTAAATTCGGGCTCGGTCATAACATTACAACCGGTTTGATCGTTTATTTCATCTTTAACTTGTTTACCTAATTTTCTTGACTATTTGTGTTGAATCAAACCACGCATCCTTAAAACCGCGTACAAATTTAATTGTTATCCGATTTAGGGGTAAATACATAGCTGATCTTTAAAATTTATTAATAAAAAAAACAAAAAATTAAAGGGGGAGGAGCTCTTAGTTTTAATTTAGGCTTCAAGGAAAGACAAAAGAATAAGATGATCGAGTTGATACTAGGTTTTTAAATTCAGTTTATTGTTTACAACGTAGTTTATCAAAATTTATCATTTCAATTTAAATTGTAAGCTACGTATTATCTTTTCAGTTGACAGACGAAGTTATTAGAAAAATGCATAAAATCTAGAAAGAAACCAGAAATAGTCCAATTCTTCTCTAAAGTTTGCAAAGGTACAATTTAACAAATATTCAAATAGAAGCAAGCAAAGACAGACATATTTGATTTATAGAAACAGTTTAGCTACTACGTATTAATTATTTTGTAATCAAGCTAGTTTTTTCACCTTAGTAATTGTTATCAAATACTACTATAGTTGGAGTAATAATTAATGAAACTTCCTCAAAAGCCAAGATTTGATAGATTAACTTCCCCATTTAAATTTTCCCCTAAATTAGGGTTATAGTTTCGTTAAATTAATTCTTTTTTCGATTCTATGATGTTTCTCTTAAATTTTTAGCTGAGTCTTGAGTTGTTTGGTAATATGAATTTTTGATTCTTTTTTATGATATTGACTCAGTTTTGATTTTTGGGGTTGTGGAAAGAAACTTTGTGTTGTTTTTGTGGTTAAAGTATTGAATCTTTGATTGATATGTTCTCTTGCATAATAAGACAACAAACAGGAAAGACGTATGAAATGAAATTTGTAGATTTGACAAATCAGTAGTCATCTGTTGACTTTACTAACATATAAGAAGCTATTCAAATCTATTGTAAGAAACTAATATTTTTGAATAAGGATAAATGTGAGATTTTGAGTGTTAGAAAATTTAAATTTAAAAGAATATAATGTATTAACTAAATTGTGTTGGCATAATAATAAATAAATTTCAAAAAGGAACTTTTGGAAGAACATAACTTATTAATTAGTTTAAATAAACTAAAATTATTTTAAATATTGTAAGGCCCCGTAAAATTTCACCTAGAATCCGGAATTTTGTGGTGCCGAAGTAGGCTTAAGTGTACGAACTTTTTGGGTTGTACACTGTGTCAGGGAATTGAAAGAATAATTTTTGCAGAAAACGGCGTTTATGCGGTTAATTATGCGACCACAAAACCTCTTCGCGGACCGCAGATCGGCCGCAAAATGCAACAGAATCTAAGCTAAATTTTGAAGGACATTTTGCGGTCAATTTTGCGGCCGCATAACCATTTCGCGGGCCGCACATCCGTCGCAGAGCCGACATGAAGATTTCCGGAGGGAGATTTTGTGGCGCGTTATGCGACCGCATAACTATTCTGCGGGCCGCATAACGACCGCGGAGGCCTGCCCAGTTTTGGGACAATTTTTGCGGTCCCCTTTGCGGACCGAATATTCGTTTTGCGGTCCGTTATCGTAGGCGGAAGTTTGGAAATATTTTACCTGACCCCATTTTTATTAAACGATCTTTAGGGTTATTTTTAAAGGTTCCATCTGATGTTTTAGAGAGAGGGGAGTGCTCTATAGAGAGAGGAGGAATCCCCAAGCACTTTGTTCATAAATCCTTGCTCAAGCCTTGGAGAATTCACAAGGAGAATTCTAGCCCTAGCTTTCTATTCCGAATTTAGGGTAGAAGATGGGTAATGGGGAGTGTGATTCTTGGGAATGAGAGTTGTTCTTGTGCGTGCATGTACCAATAAGGATGGTAGGGAGGTCATCTAACTAATATGTGTAAGCTCTTGGTGTTATTGGTTATGGGGTGAAGGAGACCTTGTAGAAGAATCTTTTAGTTAAATTTGCACACATAATGTTTGGTGAAATGGTTAAATGAGCTGAACTCATGAACTTCTTCCTAATTCTGGTTCGACTTTGTCGTCTCTCTAATAGATTGAAGTCGCTAGGATTTCTGGATTATTGTAGTAATTTAAGGAAAGCTCAAAGCGAGGTATGGTGGCTAAACTCTTCTTGTAGAATCAAATTCCATGATATCCTCGTAACTTGTAATCATGATTGGCTCGAGTTCTTCTTTCTCATGTTCCGAGTTCTCCCTAATAAATTTGATTATTCTAAATAAGTGTTGTGTTGAAAGATGTATGTACTCAAGATATGTTCCAAATGTTCCTATCATATCATGATCTCCTCCGAGAATGTAACCGAGTATGACTAATGTATCGAAGGTGTTATGATTTAAAATCATGTTTCAATTGCAAGTTATTATACCTACTTGTGAAAGAAAAAGCCAATGTGCTTAAGACCCTTATTGCTCATATATTTACTTAATGTCTCGATTGGAAATGCCCTTATTGTTGATAATCCATGATGATGCTTGAAAATGAAAGGAGTGAGTTTGAAATAGCTGACGTGCCAAGAACGAAATTACACTTGTGGCTACTAGTGCCAATAAAATAAAAAGACGTGTGAAAGATTATGAAATGAACTATAGCTCCTTTTTATATAAATATTTTGGGAGCATCGTTTAGTCACCGAGGAAGGGTAGGTTAAAATAGCCTAACCCCGAAACTACACGTGCCGGTTTATGAGTGATTGAGGGATAAATCCCCGTATTGATGTGTTGAGATTGTTCCCTTTAAATGCGATGAGATTGATGTGTTGATATTATTCCCCTTTATTAGACTGAGATGATTGCTAGCAGAATGTGATATGATGTCGACCCACACGGCATTGTGGTGACACGGCTTAGCTGATCGGGCTGAGATCGGATGCCATGCCGCGCACATGGTGGTGTTGTTATTGGATGTCTTCGGTTAGGCGGCTTAGCCGATCAGCCGTGATCGGACTCCGTGCTAATAACACGGTGGTATATCGGTACTAAAGATCTCCCAACTTAAAAATATTGAAATTTACTTGAAATGTATCTTTCTCCTAACTTGACACTTTAATATTGTTTGAGGCTCCCATTGACTCCATGTTTCTATCTCATTGTACTGTTACTCGTTCTATTGAGAGGGTGCTTAGTCTTATATACTAGTACTATTCCATATATACTAACATCCCTTTTGCCAGGGATGCTGCATCTTTAATAGATGCAGGTGGTTCCACAGCAGGCGGCATCGATCAGTGATAGCAGTACACCCTCTTCTCAGCTTACTTTGTGAGCCCTATTTCATCTCAGGGTCATGTATCTTTTGTTCCTTATGTATAGTGTTTTGAGGTATAGCCGGGGCCTTGTTGCCGACACTATCATAGTATTCTTTTGTATCCGTTAGAGGCTCCGTAGACATAGTGTGAGTTGTATGTTGGTGTTGGGAAAATCAAACTAGAAATGTTGTCTTTGTATCACATGTTCCACTTCAAACTATGAATGTGTAATGTAATTTTTTGGGAACTCTCGAAAAAAGCTCTAATGACAATGAAATTGGTATTGTTCATGTAATCTTCTCACTATCTAATTAAGGGCATATATCTTCACTTTATTCGTGGGTAATATCGGGTAGATAGCATCTAGTAGACTTGCTTGACCGGGGTATCTCGATTGAGTACCAGTGGCGCTCCCCGAGATCAAGGCGTGAAAAATATCTTATAAATTTCTAGTTTTTTTCTTTGTGTAGATTTGCGCATCGTAGATGGATGTAAAATAGGAATGATCCTAACCGTGTAGGGTTGATAGATGAATTTATAGAAGGCCTTGCTGAATTTATTGTTAAACAAAAACACTTGATGATTTTCTTGTTGTAGTAAACATTATGTGTCCTTGTGTGAAATGCAAGTATATTAAGGTATTGGGACCATATGATGTTACAATTCATCTCTATTAGAAGTTGTTTATAAAAAATTATTATGCGCGAACTATTCAATGACAGAATCATGTCAGTGTAGATGATGTTAATATTTGGAATTCTTTTGGTGGCGAGGGAGGTAGTCTCATAGTGAATAATATTGAAAATTTATTATTCAATGAAATCATGAGGAATAGTCTTGAGATGTTCTCGGGGGTCAATCCGAACCAAATGATGAGGCTAAGCGCTTCTTCAAATAGTTAGAGAAAGCTAGTTGTCCATTATATGAAGGCTCAATGCATTTCGTGTTGTATGTTGCAGTTAGATAACTAAGTATTAAATCGAATAGTTCTATTTCTCAAGCGGATATGGATTCTATCATTGGGCTTGTGAATTAACTTATTACGAGTAAAAATGACTTATCTAAAGATTCCTACAAGGAAAAGAAATTATATTTCAAGTTGGGTCTTTCATCAGAGATGATTGACTGTTGTGAGTTTAATGGCTCGACTAGTTGTTTTGAGTATTAGTATTATGTTCGGTTGTTCTGAGTATTAACATTTCGTTCTATTGTTCGGAACTTTATATAGCTTCATATCATTTATTACAACTTGCGTGCATGGTTGGTTTTGATTTCTGAAAAGTTCGAGATTGTTTTGGAAGAGTAATTCTCAATTAGAAAGCTTAAGTTGGAAGTATTGACCAATTTTGATTATTGTGTATGTCAAGATCCGAAATCCTAACTAAGAGCTGTGATGGCACCTAACATCCGCTTGCTAGGCTAGCAAGCCAATATTAGCTAAAGCATTAACCAATTTAATCAATTTAATGCAAGATATTAAGAATTAAATATTGAAGTACTCTAAATACATATAACAAATTCATAAGTAATGTTGTGTATGCTAATCCTAGATATCCGGAGTCATAAGTACATGTAATGACCCGACCGGTCATTTTGAGTATAATAGCCATGTTCCCCCATTTATTACATATTCTATGCTCACTTGTTGTTATGTGACTTGCCGGGGTGGTTGGTTTGGTTCCGGGGATGTTTCGGAATGAAATGGGATACTTAGTCCCAAGGTGGGAAGCCTAAGTTGAAAGAGCTAACCGGATATTAACTTATGTGTAAATGACTCCAGAATGGAGTTTTGATGGTTCTGATAGCTCCATACGTTGATTTTGGACTTAGGAGTGTGTCCGAGTATTGATTTGGAGGTCCGTAGGTGATTTTAGCTTGAATCGGCAAAAGTTGAAGTTTGGAGAGTTGAGAAGTTTGACCGAGAGTTGACTTTAGAGTTATCGCGCTCGGAATTTTGTTCTGGAAGTTGGAATAGGTTTGTTGTGTCATTTATGACTTGTGTGCAAAATTTGAGGTCAATTGGAGTTGGTTTGATAGGTTTCGGTATCGATTGTAGGAGTTCGAAGTTCAATAGTTCATTGTGATTGAATTGGGATTCGATTCGCGTTTTGATGTTGTTTGATGTGACTTGAGGGTTGGACTAACTTCGTATGATATTTTAGGACTTGTTGATCTGTTTTCAGATGGGGTTCTGGTGGCCCCGAGTGTGTTCCGGATAGGCTACTGGCCATTTTTATTCTATTTTGGACTGTTGATTTGCTGTTATCTGGTGTTCTTCATCGCGATCGCGATGAAGCAATTGCGTTCGCATAGTGCTTCGAGAAAAGCTGGCATATTTGTTCTTCATGATCGCGAAGGGGTAACTGCATTCGCGTGGCTTTGAGGACTTCTGTCTTCGTGTTCGCGTTGGGGGTATACGCGGTCGCGTATAAGGAATTGGAAGGGGGGCATTAGGAAGTTGCTCTCTGCGATCACAAGATGTGGAGTGCGTTCGCGATGTTTGCTGGGGATTGAGTTCCGCGTTCGCGACTGTACGCATGCTTTTGCGAAGGGTTAATATTGGCAGCTTGTATTTTTGTGCTTCGCGATCGCGAAGAGGAACATCCGGGCAGCAGTTATAAAGTTTAAAAAATGAGGGTTTGAACTCATTTTTCATATTTTGAGCTAGAGACCTAGGATTCAGGCGATTCTTGAAGGTATTTTCAAGGAGTTGATTGGGATAAGTGATTTTAACTCGATTTTGGTTCTTATACATGAATCTATCATTACTTTTACTATTTAATTAGTGTTTTGGGTTGGAAAATTGGGGGAAATTTGTGAAACTTCATAGACCATAATTTGAGGATTTGAAGGTCGAGTTGAGATCGGAATTGAGTAACTTTTGCATGGTTGGACTTGTTATTGAATGGGTGTTTAAATTTTGTATGTTTTGTTAAATTCTGAGATGTGTGGCCGGGGTTGACTTTTTGGGTTGACTCTTTGACTTTGGTTAAAGAACTTAGCTTTATCATTTGGAATCAATTCCTATAGCTTATATTGATAGTATTACAGTATTTGTGGCTAGATTCGAGCTTTCCAAAGATTGATACGCATGGTAAGGACTTGCTAGCAGTGTCATTTGATTGTCTTGAGGTACGTATCTAATTTAAACTCAGTTGAGGCACTAGTTGCCTGAATTGTTGTGATAGCTATGTGCTATTGGGTGTGCAGATGCATGGGGATGAACCCATATGCAGACACTAGGGTTATTTATTCATCTTGGGGTTGTGTGCAAGCTCTCATAAGACTAGAATTTGACTATTAAACCTTTAACTATGATGCGTCGCACATTTGTGATAGTGTTGTGAACTATTTTGGCCATGTTTGAGGCCACATAGGGGTCTAATCCCTGAATGAGTGATAGCTGTTATCCTTTGATGAAAATTGTCGGTTTGATCTATGATAGTACACTTGCGCATGCCTACACATAGTATGTCGTTTATGATGTGATCATACATGTATACATTATTTGCTCTTATATGATGTGACTGGAGTGGATGCATATGACCATGCCGTGCGGATTATGTTGTTATTCTTGTGACCATGCCGGACGGATTGTGTTGTTATGTCTATGACCACGCCGGACGGATTGTATTGATATGCCTGTGATAACACCGAGCGAGTTACGATATTGAGCCTGTGATCACTCCGGGCTGGCAGCATGTTAAATTAGTCGTGCTTGCGTGTGGCTATGGATCAATCCCCCTAGGGTCACCCTCTCATGTTTCTCTCTTGATGGTGTACACGTGGTTATTGAGAATACTGATTAGTGGTTTGGAACGGATATGGAAAAGTTGAGGAAATCTGGCCAGCGTTTTGTTGGATTTTTCATTTCATCTTTACTTGTAATTTCCTTGATCATTTATCTGTTTTAATTGCATATCACCTCTATATGACAAGTTTTTGTCTGAGCAGAGTATTTGAGAAATTATACACACACACATGGACGTTTTCGTACTAAACTTTATGATTTGATTTCAATATTATTCTTTATCGGTTTAAAGGATGAAACTACACGGGTGATAGCTAGCTAGTATCATTAATAATATTTGCTTCTCTTATCTTGCCATGTTTATTTACGATACTTATTGAGTACATTGGGTCGGTTGTACTCATACTATAGTCTGCACTTAATTGTACAGATCTAGGTGTGGGGGCCAATTATCAGCAGTAGGCTTGCTTGTTGGACTATCTGCTAGAGGCGAGGTAGAGCTGCATCCTTGGTCGCAGATTGACTTGTCTTTTCCTTTCATACTGTTGTTACAATTCAGACAGTGTATTTATTGATCAGTTTCAGACTTGTATTCCATTATAGAAGCTCATGACTTCGTACTTACAAGTTTCTAGGGGGATTTACTTTGCATTAGAAGTTTTTATTGTATTGAGACCTCAAGTTTATGCTATTTCTATGAATTTCGTTATTATGTTGCCCTCCCTATCATGTTTTGGCTTGCCTAGCAAGTGTGTTAGGCGCCATCATGACAGGTTGAGATTATGGGTCGTTACAGTACATGAGTGATGAGAATGCTACAAATACATTCTGAAATGAAATACAATTATTCGAAATAAGATAAATATTAAAACAAGATAGGAAGGGGTCTTCAAGGACTGCGGACACCGTGCAGCTCTACCTCAAACCTCCTGGCTAGATCTGATCCGACCAATCTCCTCTATGCGCCGCTAGGACCAATACCAGAATCTGCATAAGAAGTGCAGAAGTATAGTATGAGTACAACCGACCCCATGTACTCTATAAGTACTGAGCTTAACCTCTACGAAATAGTGACGAAGCTATGACAAGACACTCACTATGAACCGTACAAATAATAATTAGAAGACAACATAAATATAGATAAAATGGATAAAACTCATAAGAACGAGAGTAGAAGGTCAACTAATAGAGGGACCCAGAATAACATTATTTCACGACCTCATATCACAGTACAGAAAATAAAACACCACAGCTTCAAACAGTTACAACACATCATACCATGTTGCGTCGCTTAACCCGATCCCAAATCCAAATTCATATCTGTTGCGGCGAGCAACCCGATCCTAGTATCATTTAATTATATATTGCGGCGCACAACTGATTCCCATTATCAATTTATTTTTATTTTGTTACGGTGCGCAACCCGTTTCCAATATCATTTCACTATCATTAACAACTCAATAAAGCGTAGAAAACACCAAGGAACTACAAGTACAAACAGGAAACAACCAACAACTCATTTACATGAAGTATCCTTATATCGTACGGCAACATGAACCCCGACAAGTCATTAACGCAAGAATAACCAAGGGCTCACAGAATCGGTTGTAACATAATAAAGTGTATCAAGTAAGACAAAGTTAATAAAGTCATGAAACGGTAAAAATATTCATTTAATACAGGTGTGAGCATATAGCAGGTAAAGCAGGTAATAATCAAGGAACGAATAAATGGAAACATGTAATAAATAAATGATAGGCAACAAGTAAAGGCATGAATAACAAGAAATGGCATATAGTAATCAAGGCATATAACAAGATATAACATGGAATAAATGATAACGTAATGATAAATATCCCACCCCGCATGCTTTAACCCACGACAATGCATATACACTTGTCACCTTGCATATACGCCATCTCTACACATAAGTCATGTAGCAATTACACCAAACAAGTCCTAGTTCTATCAAGTCCAAGTTAACCACAATACTTACCTCTTTCCGGAATCAAACTAACAACCAACCATGACTTTTCCATTTGAACAAGACTCCAAACCAACTGAATCTAGCCAATTATAGTTTAAACAATTCAAAACAAGCTTTAGCAACTACCCACAAGTGAAAAAAGTTCAATCTTTGACTAAATTGAAAAAGTCAACAAAAGTCATTCACCTGCAAGCCCGGTGATGTGATTTATTTTAAAATCCAAACTAAATTCGGGGTCTAAATATTAATTTTTTACAATTCCTAAATGCTACCCAAAACCCCTAATTTATACTTTGGAATACATAGATTTGATGTTAAACTTCATGGAAACGTAGTTGAAATGGATTAAAAACTAGTTAAACTTGCTTACCAATGAATTTGGGAAGAAAATCCTCTTAAAAAATTTCTTCTAGAGTTTAGGGTTGAAAATGGTGTAGAATAAGCTAATTCGCGAATTTCTCACTTTTATCCAGCTGCAGGTATCGCAATTGAGAACTCTTGTTCGCAATTGTGATGCCCCCAAATGCGAACAACTGTCCGCAAATGCGACATATACCTTGCACTTGAAAAGTCCCCAACCATCGCAAGTATAATGGAAGCTTTGCATTTGTGAAGCTGTCCCAAAATCCCAGTTATCGCAAAAGCAACAACAACAACAACAATAATAACAACCCAGTATAATCCCCCTAGTGGGGTCTGGGGAGGGTAGTGTGTACGCAGACCTTACCCCTACCCTGGGGTAGAGAGGCTGTTTCCAAATGACCCTCGGCATCCTTCCCTCCAAGAACTCCCCACCTTGCTCTTGGGGTGACTCGAACTCACAACCTCTTGGTTGGAAGTGGAGGGTGCTTACCATCAGAGCAACCCACCTTGTCACTATCGCAAAAAAGCAACAAATTGGTTGAAAATGTGGACTAACCCCAGATCGAAAACGCGATGAATTCTTTGCAAAAGTGAAGACCCCCCCACCACCAACTCCCACTTAACATTTGAAAGCCTGACATCGTAAATGCGAGGCTCGTAATTACTGTCAGGTCTTTGCAAATGCGAGACCTTCAATTCGCACTAGCAATAGGCTTGCACCAGCACTACCAAAATCAATGAAAACTCATCTGAAACTTATCCGAGCCCCTCGAGCTCCAATCTGAACATATACACAAGTATAATAACATCCTATAAAATCGCTCGCTAACTCAAATCATCAAAATAACAAATATAAAGAATCGATAATAAAAAATCAAAATGTTAACTAAAAACTCAACTTTCGCTATTTTGCACATAATGCGTCGATGTCACGACCCGAAATCCCAACCATTGGGTCGTGATGGCACCTAACGTCCACTTGCTAGGCAAGCCAACATTAGCTACAAATTATTCATTTTTAACAATTTAAAAGCAAATTAATAAGAAGGTAAAGTTGTAGATCTTCAAAATATATATCATAAAATCCAAATACGCTGTTTAGTTGAATCCCGGAATCAGCTGTCACAAGTACAAAAGCTACTACGAATACTACGTCCAATGTCTAAAATAAAAATACAACTGTTGTTGCCCCCCATTTTGCACAGGTCTAAACAAGATTCAACTAGTGGTTTCTCTGTTGTTGATAAGAGTCGCCACCTAATATTTTAAGGTATATTAGGTACCTATTTGTCTATTCGATTATTATCCTATTGTTCTACTAATAAATGGGATTTGGGTAAGGGTTCTGGTTCTTATAAGGGGAAGGTGTTAGGCACCCCCTAAAATCTACCTAAGGTAACTCCTTAGAACATAGGCTAGGTTCAGGGAAGTAGTGGTCTATGTTCTGCTTAGTTCAGTGCTTAAAGTTTGTAAGTTATTCTAAGTATTGTCTTAAAAGTCTTCTTGTTTTTGAATGAAAGATTATATATGTACTTTGGAAAATGAGTTAAAGGTTTATAAAGTTTGTAATTTGTAAATGTTTTTTAAATTGTTCACATCAACAAAGTTGAGAAAGACTTGTAAAAATAATGCTATGTTTTGAATATTTGTTTCCCGGAATAACATGGCTATTCATGTAAATTTAAAGAATACTAGAAAATGCATCATGCATATACCTTTGAAAATCAGTTCCCATGTTTTAGTGATAGCCAAAACAGAATCTTTAATAGGTTATCAGTAAGTAATTAAAAAATGTCGAAATATTTCGGTGAACATAGTATATAAACTTAGATTCTTTTCATTTACCTATGGGCTTTGGTTTGCCTAGGTTCTTAAAATAATCAAAATATAACAAAAGTATTCAATAGTATCGTTAGTATCACATATATATAGAGAATAAACAACAACTTTTATTTATCTAAGAGCGAGAAAGGAAAGGAACTGGACTCGAACAGACTCCATGCACAACAACGGCGGACTCCACTCAGCAAAATGGACCCTAGGTTAGAACTTGGGCGTACTTTTCAAACAACTCAGCAAGCCCAGTTCAATCATATATACGAAAAAAATAAAGACCATTCGTGAAATCAATATGAGGCCCAACAAGTCAAAACTACAAAGAGTAAATGAAATTAAAGATCACAAAGAAACCATCTTCATTTATTTTAATACAAAAGAGATTAGTAAGAGTTCGTGATTAGAGACTTAGAGAAAATTTTATTTATGGATGAGATACCCTTTGGATCCCGGTACTTCAGAGTTCACGAGGTTGTTAGGGACCCCGAGCTGTGCTTGTTTTGGGGAAGGGCATCCTAGCCACAAGCTAGGCCCACCCCAAATACCCATGATCAATCAAATTCACTCTTCCCCAAAGGTTTAGTTACAAATGAGGTATTCACTTTAGTAATTAACATGATAGCAGCACTAAACGCAGAAGGTTCAAGTACACAAGAAATTCAGAAGTTACAGGAAACATCATTCAAAGTGCAGAGATTTGAACACCTTAGAATTACATTATTACTTTGGATCAGAACTTAAACACAAGGAGACATATTACTGCAAGAACTTATAGTATCAATGACCATTATTAGCGTATATCAAAATACTTAAGGAGATTGTCACAAATGTACAATAAGGATAATTCATGGCAAACCATCAGTGAAATAATCCAAGTTTGTAAATGCTAAGTTAAGTGATCCAAAGGGGCAGTAGAGACATGCATGTTAACTTCATTAGCTCTACTAGTAGGTCAGACTTGCAGGAATCCTTAACTAAGTTCACAATACTCCATTAGTCACTCGAATGATCTCAAGAACAATCAAAAGTAGGCATGCTCATAGTTGAGCTCTCATTATACCAAATGCCTATGCTAATATCCTTGATCAGTCTCCCTATAGGTAACAACAAACAGTAAAGGCACTCATATAGGGAAGAAGTTAGTTTTGAGCTATCTCAAACTTAATAACATGGTTCTTAGCCTATTAGGTTCTCAACCAATATCCAGATCTATTACTAAGCTTTATAGGCAAGGATATTAACCAGGCATGGTGCAGAGTTCATCTAAACAAGAAAAGTATAATAATTTATGCATGAGTCCTTCTTAAAAGCAAAACAGGAAGTTCATGGGTGTAATTGGGCAAAAACACAAGTATAGAAGTTAACAGAAGGTACTCAAACCTATACATAGTGACAATTCTAATGATTTATAAGATTACATGATATATCAGGTCAGCATATAGCCTAATAACTAAGCCAATGAGTTCATTAAAGAAATTCAGATCATGTAATCTTCAAAATGTGTGCAACAGACATGGTTTTAATAGCAGATTACTCACTCAAGCAGATAGGTTAAATATGTGGTATGGATACTATGATGGAGGTCATTTAGTTGAATCAAAGGTGGCACAATATTACTAATCCAAGCACAGATGTAGCATACATAAACTCTCAGCAGGATATCAAGGAAAAGGTCTAAGAGTACAACTTTAATGAAGCTAACTAAACATTGTAGTACAGCTAATAAGGACACATAGAATCATCATGAGACCCCTAAATAATGACAAAGACTCAGCAGAATTCATATCATTCACTATCGCATCTATTTATCCAGTTAAGTCATGAGGTTCACTAATATATATTAACCGGCCATACTAAAATAATCACAAATTATCAGGAAATAATTAACTCAAGAAACAATAACATATGGAAGCATAACTTAACAATTGATCACAAACTACTAACATATATCATGAATAAAAGATAATCAATAGAAGAAGACATTTTAAGCACATAACAACACAAATAATCGAAACAAAGCGAAGGTCAGTATTCACTGACCTTCTGCAGGGCAGCCAACCAAACAAGAGCTTTGTTTAGATGTTGAGGAATCCAAACTCAAACTCGAACAATAAACGAACGTAGAATCGAAGAAGGAAACGAAAAAAATGAAATCAAAGAGTGAGGAAATCTACAACTTTTTTCTTTTCTTTTTGTATTTTAGATTGTGTTCGATTATCTTAGGTGAATATTAATGCATAAAATTAAATTTATCAATATTTTGATTATCTCTATCTATCCTCGCTCTCTTCTTCCCTCGATCTCTCTAACGCCTTTCTGCCCCCACCACCCCAGCCACCCTCCCCACGTCGGCAAGCCACACTAAAAAAAGAATTGGAAACCCGCCAGGTAAGTAGTCTTTCTCTCTTCTTTCTCCCCCATTCTCTCTTCTATCTTTTCCCTACGCCGGAAACCCTTTTCCTTGGACCCCCCTACCTTTTTTCCTATTGTTCGCTATCTTCCTCCCATGTTTTTTTCTTTCCCTTTTTCTATTCTTCCCTACTCTCCCCCTTCTTTCCTTCTCCTCTCTTTCCTTCTTCTCCACTCTCCCCTCTCTTTCCTTCCCGTTCCACCGCTGCTGCCCACTGTATAGTGGCATTAGAGGCAGTGGGACCCCCCATTTTTTTTCTTCTTTTGCCTTCTATTTTCAAGTATAGTGGCGATTCTGCAGTTTCAGTTATCGACAGTGGCGGCGCGTGGCGGCACGTGGCGGTAATACACGTCCTATGGTTCTTCAGCAATTTCTCGACTCCCCGAATATATCTAGGTTCTTTTCCTCTGGAGTTGGTACCTCCCGATGTCCAATCAAATTTTATTATCTCCCTTCCTTATTAGTAATTATTTGTTCTAGTTAATTGATGAGCAAATCTATGGAGTTAGCGAAGATCCTCCAAAAGAGGAAGATTAGTATTGCCTCTATCCAGGAGACTAGGTGGGAGGGGTCTAGGGCACGGGATGTTGATGAGTATAAACTGTGGTACTTAGGTAGCATGAGGGGTAAGAATGAGGCATGTATTTTGGTGGATAGAGAACTCCGAGAATTAGTGATTGAGGTTAGGAGGGTAAATGACAAGCTGATGGCTATTAAACTAGTTGTTGGAGGGTTTACGTTTAACATTATTAGTGCCTACGCTCCTCAAGTTGGATTGGGAGAAGAGCTCAAAAGGCGTTTCTGGGATGAGCTGGATGAGGTTGTGCGTGGTATCCTGCTTAACGAGAAGCTGTTTATAGGAGGGGACTTCAATATCCATATAGGGTTGACTTCCGAGGGTTATGATAATGTACATGGCGGCTTCCGTTTTGGGGTTAGAAAAGCAGGTGGTCCTTGGCATTGGACACACTGACGCACCACATTCAAGGGGAGGTGCAATGGTATATGTTATTTGTGGATGATATTGTTCTGATTGAAGAGATGCGAGCCAGAGTTAACGTGAGACTGGAGGTTTGGAGACATACCTTGGAGTCTAAAGGTTTCAAGTTGAGTAGGACTAAGACTGAGTATTTGGAGTGCAACTTCAGTGACGAAACTGAGGGTGAAGACGTGGACGTAAGGCTTGATACACAAGTTAAGAGAGTTAGTTTCAATTATCTTGGATGTATTATCCAAGGAATCAGGAGATTGATAAGGATGTTACTTATCATATTGGAGCAGGGTGGAGGAAATAGAGACTCTCTTATGGTGTTTTATGTGATAAGAATGTGCCACCCAAACTTAAAGGTAAGTTATAAAGAGTGGTTGTCAAACCTACCATGTTGTACGGAGAAAAGTATTTGCCAATCAAGAACTCTCATGTCCAGAAGATAAAAGTAACGGAAATAAGGATGTTGAGATGGATGTGTGGACATACCAGGATTGATAAGGTTAGAAATAATGATATTCGGGACAAGGTAGGAGTAGCCTCGGTGGAGGACAAGATGTGAGAAGCAAGGCTTGGTGGTTTGGGCATGTGAAGAGGAGAATCTCAAATGATCTAGTAAGGAGGTATGAGAGGTAGGCCTCAGGTAGTCTGAACAGGGGTAGAGGTAAGCCAAAGAAGTAATGGGGAGAGGTAATTACACAGGACTTGGCATTGCTCCAGCTGACTGAGGACATGAACCTAGATAGGAACGTGTGGAGGTCGAGGATTAGGGTAGTAAGTTAGTAGGTAGTCAAGTGTGTGTCTTCCCTATACTGGTAATAGTAGTAGTAGTAGTAGTAGTAGAAGTAATAGTAGTCGTAGTATTAGTAGTAGTAGTAGTAGTAGTAGTAGTAGTAGTAGTAGTAGTCGGCCTTCTATTCGATTATTGATAGTCTTGATTACTATATGTTTTCTTATTGTATTGATGTTGATACTTCTTGTTCTCTTATTTTCTTGTCATTGTTACTGCTTGTTTACTTATTATCTTGTTATTACTGCTTTCATTTTCTTTTCTTGAGCTGGGAGTCTATCAGAAACAGTCTCTCTACCCTCAAGGTAGGGGTAAGGTTTGCGTACATACTACCCTTCCTAGACCCCACTCGTGATATTATACCGGGTTTGTGATTGTTGTTCTATTCGATTATCTTAGGTGTTGTTGGTGATGTTAGGCGAGAGCAACTAAGGCTACTATCTATAGTGATCTTCAATGCCTTAGGTTTTCGGTAGTCTCAATTTAGGTAGTGGAAGATGATGATAGTTGAGATGATGATAGCAAGGCAGGTAAAATAAGAGAAAAGAAGGGGAAAATCATCAAAGATGTTTACCTGGGCACAAGCGTGGAGTAAATCAACCATTGAAAGTGAAATATCATTGGTGAAAGCTTCAATGTTCAGAGGTCACTGCGTTTGACCTCTGGAAGTCGAATAACAATGATGAAGCCAGAGAAAATATTCATGCATGCTTCTGATTTGAAGGATGAGAGGAGACCAGATAATCTCAGTTGCACAATTTAGGCTAGGGTTTGGTTTTGGGGTTTTAAATTAAATCAATGGAAATGGAAAGAAATCAACAGGATTCGTGGACATGGGAGGCAGATTAAGTGTTTGGGGGTTTGATATTGTGACCTTGCGCCGATTTGTACAAGGTTTCATAATTGATAGAGGTTGAGGGGATGAGAGAAAAGAGAGTGATTTGGGAATTACCAAGGTTTCACCTTTCTGTTGAATGCGTTGGACATCCTATTTTGATACAGCTAACCATGACATACTGAGTCCATTCCGTTTTCATCAATGAGCATGAGTTGCTCCTACTTGACACGTATGCATTCCGCGTGGTCTAACTTAGCTTCCTGAATGACTCTTAAGGATGGTATCTCGACCTCTGTGTGTATCACCGCTTCTGTGCCATATACAAACATGTATGGCATTTCCCTAGTGGACGTTCTCTTAATAGTGCGGTAACCCAGTAAGGCAAAGGATAACTTCTCATGCCACTACCTATGATTATGCACTATCTTCTGTAAGATCCTTTTGATGTTTTGGTTGGCTGCCTCGACCGCACCATTAATTTATGGCATGTAGGCTACAGAATTGTGGTGTACGATTCTAAACTTCTCGTAAATCTCCCTCATGAAATCGTTGTTGAGATTGGCTGCATTGTCGGTTATGATTGACTCTAGGATCCCGAATCTGCAGACTATGTTGTTACAGACAAAACATGCAACTACTTTCTTTGTGATGACTTTGTATGCAGAAGCTTTAACCCATTTGGTGAAGTAATCGATGGCTACCAGGATGAAATAATGTCTTTTTGATGCAGCCGGTTATATAGGTCCAATCACGTCCATGCCCCAAGCTCTTAAAATCTTATTGGCTAGAGTGAAACTGTTCATGTGACGCCCAAACGTTCCTACGTGTATCTCTTCCATTTGTCTTGTTGCTTCACTGGCATCTACACATCTTAGAAGACCCAGGTCCAGGGTCCTCCTATACAGGATTTCCCCGTTAGGGAAAACGTGATTTGCTAATCTTCTTAATGCCCACTTTTGACCACTGGTGTCATTCTCTGGGTATTCTCTTGTTTCGAGGAACCTTTTGATGTCGTAGTACCACAACTTACCATTTGGCCCTTCATCTACATGGAAACAGTACACATGCTGATCCCGAACCTCTATCTTGATGGGTTCAATGTAATTCTTGTCGAGATGCTAGATCATTGATGAGAAGGTTGCAAAAGCACCAGCGAACTCGTTCTGGATTCTAGGAACATGTTTGACTAAATCTTTGTGAACACTTTAAACAACTCTTTTACGTAGTGCATATATGGAGGGATTTGTACATTCTTGGTTGTCCATTCGCCCTTAACTTGGTGTATCAATAAATTAGAACTCCTATGCCCAGAAGTTCCTTGATGTTCATGTCGCCTGTCATCCTAATTCCAAGGATGCATGGTTCATATTCCTCCATATTATTTGTGCAAGGGAACCTTATCTTGGCCGAAGTCGGGTAATGTTGTCTTGTCAAAAAATTAGGACTATCCTAATTCCTACACCTTTGAAATTTGCTGCTCTATCGAAAAACATTCTCTACCCTGGGTATGGCTCTACAACATCCTCCCATGCGAACAACACTCCTTCATCTGGGAAGCACTTGGTGAGTGGTTCGTAATCCTTGTCTACCAGGTTCTCTGTGAAATGATCGGCCAATGCTTGCCTTTTTATAGCTTTCTGCGTCACGTACACAACATCAAACACACTAAGAAGAATCTACCATTTTGCCAATTTCATGTAGGCATTGGCTTCTGGAAGTTGAACTTGAGTGGATTGAGTCAGAATATCAGATGTGTGATGTATGCTGACATGTAGTGCCTTAACATCTAAGAGATCCATGTCAAAGTGCAGTAGGTCCATTCTAACAAGCGTATCTAGCTTCAAACAGTGTGAACCTCTTGCGCAGGTAATAGATTGCTTACTCCTTCTTTCCTGTCTCATCGTGCTGTCCCAACACGCATCCAAATGCATTATTCAAAACTGACAAGTATAATAACATTGGCTTCCAGGGTTCGCAAGGAACTAACATTGGGGGGTGGGGGGCTCGACAAATACTCATTGCCTCTGTCAAAAGCTTTCTGACAATCTTCTATCCACTTCATAGCAACATCCTTCTTTAACAAATTGAAAATAGGTTTATAGATTACTGTGGACTGGGCTATGAATCTGCTGATGTAGTTTAATCTGCGAAGGAATCTCATCACGTCCTTCTTGCTCTTGGGCGGTGGCAAGTCTTAAATGGCCTTGATCTTTGAAGGATCCAACTCTATCCTTCTCTTGCTCACATTGAAACCTAACAGTTTTCCTGCGGGGACTCCAAATGCACACTTCACAGGGCAAATTGTACCTCCAAGAACATTCAAAAAAATTTCTTTAAGCCCCTCAAATGATCTGCACTCTTCCGCGACTCGATGATGACATCATCCACATATACCTCAATTTTCTTGTGGATCATGTCATGAAAGAGGGTCGTCATGGTACTCATGTAGGTACCACCAATGTTATTGAGACCAAATGGAATGACCCTAAAACAATAGACTCCCCATCGCACGGTGAACGCCGTCTTCTCTGTGTTTTTGTCGTGTATCAGAATTTGGTGGTACTCGGCGAAACAATCCACGAATGACTGCACCTCATTCTTCGCGCATTTGGTAGAGGAAAATCATACTTTGGACTAGCTTTATTGAGATCATGATACACATATCCTAAACTTCCTATCATTCATCGGTACTGGTATGATGTTCGCCAACTATGTAGGATAGTTGTTGACTCATCACATTTTCCTCTAGCTGCTTGGTGACTTCTTCTTTCTTATCCTTAGACTCAAATTTGGCTTGAATTTCTAGGTTTTGCTTGACTGGTGGTATGACGGGATCGGTAGGAAACCGATGCAAGACGATGTCAGTACTTAATCGGGGCATGTCGTCATATGACCAAGCAAACACATCGATATATTATCGGAGGAGCTCTACCAATTCTTCCTTCTATTTTATCTTCATATAGATGCAAATTCGAGTTTCCTTCACGTCTTCTTCATTTCACAAGTTGATTACTTTTGTTTTTTCAAGGTTGGGCTTCTTCTGGATCTCTAACAACTCGATCTCTTGCGGGAGGTTCTCAGGCATCATAATCTCGTCACTCTTCATAGCCTGGCTCATTTTCCCAATGGTTTTATTACGTGTCATAATAGCGGAATGCGGGTTTTTATCGATTTGATTACTGAAAAGGAAAACTAAGTATAAATAAGAGCTAAAAATGAATTTGCAATGATTTCAGGAAAAGCAATTCTTTTATTTCATCAAAAGGAACGTCTCAGCGTTCAAAGAGGAAATTTGACGAAATAGTACATGCACGGTTCAAGACACAATTGACCATGCCTTTTCAAAATTACTATAAATCCACACTATCAAGACTCCCGGTGAACTAGAGATGGACTGGCGATCTTACTCAGCAAGTTCTCTGCTGGTTCGGTATCCCAAATGGTCGGTGTCTTGATATCTGCTTCGTCACAACATTCCTCAATCATAGTCACGGACAATCTTCACATTACATCAACGATGTCATCCTCTGGTGGCGAGCTCTGACCCAGACCCAGAACATGCTCTGGTACAAAATCCTTCTTCCCAGGGTTACTGGTATAAGTCTTTCTAGTTGTAGGTTGATACCCTAAGCCAGCGGTACCTTCTACCCTTTTGATTCAATTGGCTCTGTTTTCCCATCTGATCATGCTCCCAGCCTAGTCCCTAGTCGATACCCATACTTCATCATCTCTCTCATTGCAATTTTTGACGTGTACGATGACGGCATACCATGATTCTGCTCACTCTTCTCTATCTCCGTTGCCTACATGATCTCGACCACATGAAAGGCAACCCCATCTAGTCCTTCTATGAAAGGGACTTCATGCTCCAGGTAAGCTTACTGGCTCCACTCTCTATGTATCACAATCTCTTGAAAATCCCACTCGAATTTCATACACAGATGGAGAGTGGAAGGAACTGCCCCTGCCGTGTGTATCCAGGGCCTTCCTAGCAACAGGTTGTATGAAGAAGAAATGTCCATCACTTGGAACAATATCGGGAACTCAACTGGTCCAATCTATAAGGCTAAGTAGATTCTCCAATGACATCCTTCTGCGATCCATCGAAAGCCCTCACCCTTGCATGACTTTCATTTACTTCCCTCTAATGAATACCCAACTTCTAGTAGAGTAGAGAAAGAGCAAATGTTCTTTTCGGATCATCCGTCGACAAGTACTTGAGACACGACTTTCTCCCCATATTTGACCATGATATACAGAGCTCTGATATGATCCACACCTTCCACAGGAAGTTCATTCCACCAAAAGGAAATCATGTTTGCTTCGACCATCTTTCTAATGGTTACTACTAATGCTTCATGTCATGCCCCGACCATGGGGAGTGCGACCAGCGCTCAACTGAGATATCTCGGCCGAGCAAGCCTGTACAATACCTTCTGCCCAACTCGCCCATGAATAAAGAGAAGATATATTTATATCATTAATTAAACATTAAGAGGTCATGTGAATAACACCAGTTCATTTCCATTAGTTATGTCATTTACAAGTCCCCAAAACAATGTACTATACATTCATAGTTAAAGTGGGACAAATGATACAATTACAACAAGTTTATTTCGACCTTCCCAAAACAAAATACCACCCATACTATGTCTACAGAACCTCTAACATAAACAAAAGAGTGATACGACAGTGCCGGCAACAAGGCCCCGGCTATACCTCAAACACTATGTACAAAGGACAAGCGATACAGGCCCCCGAAATGAAGTGGGGCTCACCAAGTCAGCTGAGAAGAGGTGTGCTGCTATCACTGATAATTACCACCTGCTATAGAACCACCTTCATCCATTAAAGATGCAGCACCCCCGGCAAAAAGGGACATTAGTACATATGGAATAGTACTAGTAAGTAAAACTAAATACCCTCTCAATAGAACGAGCAACAGCAAACGGAGAAGAAAACGGGGAATCAATAAGAGAATTAAATAGTATCAAGGAGTCAAGTTAGGGGAAAGGTAAATTTCAAGTAAGTTCCAATCTATTTAATTTTGGAGATCTTTAGCACCGATACACCACCGTGTTTTAGCACGGAGTCCGATCTCAGCCCAATCGGCTAAGCCATCTCACAACAATGACGCGTGGGTCGACATCACATCACATCTCGCTAGCAATAATCTCATCCCATATAAGGGGAAACATCTCAACACATCAATCTCATCCCATATAAGGGGAAACAATCTCATCACATTAACACGGGGATTTACTCCTCAATCACTCCTACACTGGCATGTGTAGTTTTGGGGTTAGGTTATTTCGACCTACCCTTCCTAGGTGGCTAATCAATACTCCCAAAGCATTTTTTATTAAAAGGATTTACCACTTATTTCGTAAACTTTTGCATATCATTCATTTCATTGGAACTAATGGCTATGACGCAATATCATTCTTGGCACGTTGGCCACACATCATATTTCATGTTCTCTTCTTTCACTTTGAAATATCGCCATGGATAATCAACAACAAGGCCTTTCAAATTAAGACTTTAAATACATATTTGAGAAATTTAGGGTCTTAGGCATATGTGATTTCTTACGCAATTTGACATGATAGCTTTCATTAGAATCACGTTTTTAAATCATAACATAATAACACACAGCCCATACTTAACCCACATTCTCAAACAGTAACTCAACATAACAAGAATCTTTGGAATACATTTCGAACATATATTTATTTTTACACAAGGCGTATTTGGAATAATCAATTTATAATGACCATCACGAGACTTACAAGGCCATTGAGGGGTTTAATTCTAAAAGAAGAGTTTAGCCAACATACCTCGCTTTGAGCTTTCGTTAATTCACTACACCATTCCGAAAATCCTAGCAACTTTGATCTATTTAGATATATAGCAAAATTGAACACAAATTAGGAAGGAGTTCATTTTTCCAGCTCATGTGAGCACTTTAGCAAACACTAGGCATGCATCATGCTTTCAACCTATGGTGGATTCCTCCATTTCACTACCCAAAGTCTACCCAATTGAGCACAACAATCTTCCCCCAACCCTAGATAGTATATGCATGCATAATTAACAACTCCCACACCCAAGAACTGATTGACTTATTACCTATTTTCAGTTAATTCTCGAAATTGAAGGCTAGAGCTAGAATCTTACCTTTTTGGTTGAAGACCTTGTGGGTTACCCTTGTGAAATCTTCAAGGCTTGAGCAAATATTTATGAACAAATGACTTAGAAATTCCTTTTCTCACTCTAAACCACCTTCCTCTCTCGGTCGCATTATTTTATAAGAATGAAGTCGGGTTTATAAAACCAAAAAATGAAGCCCCGATGTAGATCTTCGGTCGCATATGCGACCGCATAACGCTTCTCCAGTCTGTAAAATGGGCCGCATAATGGCCCTCCGGAACTGGGCATTTTTGCCTCACTTTGCGACCGGTCTGCGGTCCGCAGACCTATTCTCCGGTCGTATAATGCACCATAGAACTTCTAAAATGATTATATGACCGCATAATTGACCGCATAATGGTCCAAAAATTTGCCCAGAATCTGAATCCCTCTCTACAATCATCAATGCATAAGTCTACCCTGGTATCACGAAATTCCGGGTTTTAGGGAAAACTTTTACGGAGCCTTACACTTCACTAATAGTATTTCTTGGCACACTTACTGCGCTCAGCACCTTCGCCAAAGCATCCTTATGACTGTCGGAGATAATCAACAAATCTATGATCGATATATAAGCAGGGGTCTTTCTCAGTTGTTCGTCCACAGAATACTCTTTAACTAGAATCTTCGTCTAAAACTCTGGCGCCTCGGCATCTGTTATGTTTCTCCTTTGATTATGTTCTCTACTCGGCTTCCCTTGGTTTATGGCCTCCAGAGCGTAACACCTTCCTGACATGGTCATCCCATGAGCAGCTGTAGAGTATGTCATTTTACCATTTCCTTTCTGTTGGTACGTCCTCAGCACAGTCTTGTATTCTCGACTCTCCTCATTTCTGACAGCGGTGGTGGACCATTGTTGGTATGTTTGGACCATCACAGGAGGTTTCAAGTATACATTAATCAAAGGATTCTTTTGGGGTGGCACCCTTGCAGCTTCGACATTCCCAATGGTGACGATGGTCCCCTTCAGATCATAATCCTCATCAAATGCAATCATGTTAACTCCTTTATTTCTATGGTTCGGCAGTGGTTTACTATTCACATTTGGAGGAGCCGGGGTACATTCAATGGCTCCACTCTTGATCAACAACTCAATCTCGTTCTTCAGTCTATAGCAGTCCTTAATATCATGCCCAGGAACACACGAATTATAGACACAATGCTTGCTTGCGTCTAAATATTTAAATGGTTGGTGGGAATTCTCCATTCCACTGGGTATATTAGGATGGCTCTCTTCAGCCTTTCAAACAATTGGGCTAAGGGTTCATTGATTGGAGTGTAGTTTCTAGGCTTTCTTTCTTCGAAGCTTGGGCGTGGTCATGATGCATAGGCGGGTCTATTTTGGTGGGTGGGTTGTTGGACTGGAACATATGGTTGTGGTGAGTTTGGATTTATATTGGCTCAGGGTGGGTTGTATTAAGGTTCAGCATTATAGTACGATTGGTGTTGTATACTGGGGCGTATATGAGTTGATGTGAAGGATGGATGTTTATGGGGTAGGAATTGTTTCTGCGAGGAGGACTGGACTAAGAATAGGGGACAATTGCTTCTACTTCCTCTTTATTATTTTCCCCACTGCCTAGGGAACCAGATTGTATTACCTTGCTAGCACCTTGCAGCGCGGCCATTGACTGTATTTTGCCTGATTTGATGACTTCTGCCAAAACGTCTCCCATTTTAACCAGCGCGGGAAATTTCTTACCCATCATCTTTTCAAAGTAAATCCTCTCTCGGGCCCTGATGAAATACTTGGTTCCGATCTCCAGCGGCGAGCATAATCTTAAAATGACTCCGAGGGTTTCTTCTGCAAATTCACTAGGGCGAACTTGTCTGGAGTGATCTCAGTGCTAAGCCTGAAACGTTTCATAAAATGCTCCACTATGTCTTGCCACTCTCTCCAATTCCTGTGGTCTTGGTGGGTATACTAAGGAAGCGCTTCTCCTATCAGACTCCTTATAAAAAAATTCATTCTCAACTTTTCATTCCTTCTTACCCCGACCAACTTGTCGCTGTAGGTCCTCAAATGCGCATGGGGATCACCCGTTCCATCAAAGATGTCAAAATTCGGAGGATTATACCCTACGGGCATGTCAATAACGGGATGGATACACAAGTCCTCATAATCCAGACACTCACTTCCTCGAGCAACCTAGAGATTCTTCATCTTCTTTCTTAACACTCGCAACTGTTCTGACACTTCCTCCTCCTCCTTGTACTTTGCTTTCTTCTCCATCTCAGGATATTGGTCATTCTTGTATGGCACTCTGATAGTGACAGGAAAGCTATACGTATTCTCTTAGTGAGTCCATTACTTGCTATACGTATTCTCTTAGTGAGTCCATTGCTTATCCGGCAAGCTATACGTATTCTCTTAGTGAGTCCATTGCTTGCGCCATTCTGGCAACGTGCTTATCATTTTAGAAATCATCATTTTCACCCGATTGCCCTGGGTTGTTGTAACGACCGAAAAACGACTGTCGTGATGACGCCTATCATGGAATTAGGCAAGCCACAACTCAAAAATTTCAACACAATAAAACACTCTTTTAGAAATAACAGCGGAACAATTTAAATTAAAGAGAAGCCATTTTAAAACAGAATTTAACCAGAATACGGTACTCAAACAGATAAGATGGAAATAACTGTGCAAAAACGTAGGCATGCTCTCAAATCACATAGGCAACTCGAACAGTAAATTAAAGCAGATCCGAATAGTGTAATGAATATAACTCTATTATCTCTACATGCCAATGCACATACTATAAGTGATGCACCATGTTGACAGCCTCAAATGCTCACACTCTCAATATATCAACAACTCGGTACTGGATATGGCCCACACGGCCCAGGGAAGATCTATCCCAGAACATATACAAACACTGACCATAGGTCACCCAGTACCCGAGGAAAGGCCAGTCCGTCCCTGTTGAGAAGATCCATCTCCAGGTATCAAGTACTTTGGACAAGATCCATGTCCAAGGAAGATCCATCCCTTAATAATATCAACCGCGCTCACTAGGGGTGTGTTACAGACTCCGGAGGGGCTCCTACAGCCCAAGCGCTATCATAAAATCAGTATACTCGCTATGGCGTGCAGCCCGATCCCATAAATGTCACTCATAATCAGGCTCACAACCTCACTAAGTCATCAATCTCTCCAGTCTCACTCACGGGCTCACAATATCATGAAAACTAGCCCGAAACAATGATATGATGTATCAATAAATAACAACTAAGACTGAGATATGATATGAAATACATGAACATGACTAAGTACATAATATCAATGAAATCAGTGAGATGACAACAAGAAACGACCACTAGGGGTCCCAACAGTACCAGCATAAAGCCTAAACATAATATCTAGCATGATTGACAGCTCAATTACTTTATCACAAGATGAAAACAAAAATATCAAAAAAATAGAGTCACTATACACTGCCATGGAATCAACCATGCCACAATTCTCATGGTGCAAGCTCGCCCGCCCTTCACTTGGCATGTGCGTCACCTTAATACCACTCGTAAAGCACATGGTTCAGGATTTCGAACCCTCATAACCAAGTTTGAAAGCGTTACTTACCTCAACTGTGCAAAATCCTACTGCAAAATGCTTTTGCCCCTCGAATCAGTCGCCAAATGCCCCGAATCTAGCCACAAGCAGTACGAGATAAGTAATATAGGGTAAAGTGATCAATTCCACAAGAAAACTACTAAATTATAGCCCAAAATCTGAAATCGGCTCAACCCGTCCCCGGCCACAACTCGGAATCCGACAAAAGTCATAAAACCCGAAAGCCCATTCACTCACGAGTCTAACCATACCAAATTTATCAAAATCCGACACCATTTGATCATCCAAAACTCCAAAATCCACTTTCTAATTCTCAAGCCCTAAACCCCCAAATGTCACTTCAAAATCTCACTAATTAGGTGGGGAAATCAATGGGGAAACAAGTTTTATGATCCAAAACGAGAACAAGAAGCTTACCTCAATAATTACCTCGAAAAGCTTCTCCAAAATCACCTAAGTCCGAGTCCAAAATGTTGAAATAAGACTAAAATTGCGAACCCTTGCTTTTAAACCTTCTGCCCATACTTTTCACATCTACGGACCTATTGTCGCACCTGCGACGTTGCACCTGCGGAATTTCCTTCGCATGTGCAGAAATGACTTAAGGGGCAGGGTCCGAATCTGCGAGCAAGGGACCGCACCTGCGCGCCTGCTCCTGCGACCAAGGGACCGCAACTGCGACCCAACTTGGGCTGCCAAATCCTGCATCTGCGCTCCTTTATCGGCACGTACGAGTACGCACCTGCGACCTCCCCACCGCACACCAGATATCAGAAAGCTTCAGCTATTTTCCTATGTCCAAATTCAAACCGTTAAGCATCTGAAACACACCCGAGGCCTCCGGGACCTCAACCAAATATACCAACAATTCCTAAAATAACATACGAACTTAGTCGAGCCCTCAAAACACATCAAACAATAATAAAAACATGAATCACCCTCCAATCCAAACTTAATGAACTTCAAAATTTCAAAATTCCACAAACGACGCTGAAACCTATCAAACCACGTCCGATTGACCTCAAATTGTCCACACAAGTCATATTCAATATTACGGACCTACTCCAACTTCCGGAATCGGAAACCGACCCCGATATCAAAAAGTCAACCCCCCGTTCAAACTTCCCAAAAATTCAACTTTCGCCATTTCAAGCCTAAATTAGATACAGACCTCAAATTCACAGTCCGGACACGCTACTATGTCCAAAGCTAATGGAGCCGACGAAACTCCATTTTGGAGTTGTCTTCACACAGTTCCGACTACGGTTAAAATCCTAAGACTTAAGCTTCCGTTTTAGGGACTACGTGTCCCAAAATACTCCGAAACCAATAACAAGACCTACCGGTAAGTCACATAAGCAAAAACAAACACAGAAAAAGCAGAAAATAGGGGATCGGGGCTATTACTCTCAAAATGACCGGCCGGGTCATTACATTTGCCAGCCATTACTAGAGCATTTCTGGTCGGGTCATCGGTTGCAGACAGCTTTCCCTTGGATCTCAGATCGGATGGTGGCTCAGCTAGTTTTACGTATCAACACAAACCAACCTTTGTTTTCGAGGGATAAAATATAGAAATAAAGTAAGAAAATAAAGAATAATAGAAGTTAAAAATTGCAAAAATATAAGTATATAGGGCAGTTCATTCAGGTATTCAGATAAGCGTGTTTCCTAAGAGACGTAGGACCTCTCTTTGTCATAGGTAGGCCTATGTAGCGGAATGTTTGATGAACTATCAGATTTGACACATTTAGATCCGGAGAAAACTTTGGTCTTTCGTTGATAGGCTTTAATAGATGGGAGTGGAGGTTACAACATTGCTTTCAAAGTTCACAAGATTACATGGGCTCATAGGTTTGCCCTTAGGGAAATGAAAGGGGGTGCAAGATAAACAAAAATCAACCAGTCACTAATAATCATCCCCGGAGTCACCTCCCAAGCTTTCTTCTTCAGGATCCTCCTCAAGGGTCCTCTTTGACCTCTTCCTCGTCCTCTTCCTCGTCATTGTCGTACTCAGGCTCTTCTTCAGGATCCTCTTCTGGCTCTGTTTCTGATTCAAACTGTATGTACTCAATCTCCCGATCATCGTCCTCATTTAGAGGCAATATATGGTCGACCATCCCTGGAACCACTTGCCAATGCATGGCGGTGTTAACAAGATAGTGGGGTAGAATCTCATGGTATATCTACAGAGTTGCTGTTGAATCCTCTAGTCCGGTCAATCCATTTTTGATAGGTCGATCCAAGTCATCCTCCTTGCTGATCCCACAAAGTACTCAAAGAGCACCAAGAATTATGACCCATTGGCATCATGATCAAGTCGTTCCAATCATTTTGAAGTCTCCTCACCATTGGGATTGGAATTTGTCCATTGTAGTCATCTTCATATAAAGTTGTCCTTGACCAGATGGGCACATCTTGGATCAGACAAAATTTCCTTAGAACCTGCAGAAGTGAATGCGGCTAAATTCCTTCAAGTCTCACTAACTCGATGAAGTATTTTCCGTGGCTCCTCAAGATTGCCCTGCCACTTAACCACGAAAGCTTCCAGTTTACCAATTCTACACTCAGATAGGTTAGCATATCTCTCCACTCCTCTTGCCTGTACGGTGCAACCAAGGGTCTCATCATCTCATTTTGGCTCCTGATCATGTTACTGACGCCCACAAAATAGTTGACGGTTTCCTCCTTCTGAAAGAAATATTATGTGGCCCACATCTGGAGTAGTAGGTTTCAGCCTTTGAAGAAGTTGTATCCTCTAGAGCATGTGCCTGTAGTGAAAAAGGGTAACTTGCATATTCCCTCGAAAAGTTACCAAGACCAGGAAAGCAGGTTGATGTTGATTTGTCCCTTTCTTTGTGGGAAGACCATTAATCCCAACAATGCCAGAGAAACTGTTAGGGGGCATAGACTCTCCCACGTTGTTTGATCGCATTGAAACTCCTACATATACCACTGTAACTTTCTCGGTGTCCGAATCTGTCGAACAGCTGGTCCAAGCTCACCCATTAATCTTCAATGTTTCTCATATTCCTATTGTTTGTTAGACACAATGCGTGAAGGAACATGTGATCGGGCATGACAACTGGCCAGTATTGGCTTTCTCTCGGGAAATGGAAACTCCATGAAGCTAGTGATTTCCTCCAGTGTTGGGGTCAATTCACAATCAGCGAACTTGAAATCCACCTTAGCTGGATCCCAGAACTCTATCAGTAGTCTGGGAGGACTTTGTCGACTTGAATGTTCATCAAAGAGGTCAGTGCTCCCAAGTGTGTTTTTATCTCATCTCCATGTTTCAGGCGAATGTTTCTCCACCACTGCTTCAGCTTGTGTGGTGCACCTATTACCATATTGATTTCGGGGACGTTGTGGTTGATTTTCATCTAAAGAGGTGAAAGTGTTTGGTAAGTGTTTGCTCTGAATCTTTAGCGTCTCATCTGGATAGGTTCATCGTTCCACAAAAGGCATGTTTATTGGGTGCATGACATGTTGACATTAAGGTCGCTTTCCTAATTGTGTGTCAATACCAAGGGCCGACTCACCTAAGGCTTATGCAGCATGACCTATGTTTGCTAGAGTAGAGTGTTTCCTAATTTTGGAGTTGGACTGAATATTGCGAGACTTTATGTCAGTTGACCTGACAAAGCTGTTCTCTAAGACTAGAGAATGTTCAAAGAAGGTCCGGAGGGGTGTAAAGGACAGCCCTGGCGTGTCATTTGTGTGTGATAGTGTACGGCCAAAACTCGATAGGAAAGTTTGTAATGTCAATGTATAAAGCGGTAACAAATAATTGGTGGGCAAATAAGTATATGTTTGACAAAATATAAACAAGTAAGACAAGTAAGCACATATCTGTAAAATTAAGCACAGTTAAAGTAGCATATAAACAAACAATCCTAAATTCCTAATCTAGTCTAAGTTTTCTAAGGTCAGAACCTAAGTGTGAAACACACCCAGCAGAGTCACTATGTCATTGCACCCCATTTTGCATAGGTCAAAAAAAGATTCAACTAGTGGTTTCTCTGTTGTTGATAGAAGAGAGTCGTCACCTAATATTTTAAGTTATACAAGGGTACCTATTTGTCTATTAGATTATTATCGTATTGGTTTACTAACCGGTCATATTTGGATAAGGGTTCTTGTTCTTCTAAGAAAAAGGTGTTAGGCACCCCCTACAATCTACCTGAGCTAGCTCCTTATAATTTAGGCTAGGCTCAAGGATGTAGAGGTGTATATTCTACTTGTTTTTGAAAGAAAGATTGTATATGTACTTTGGAAAAGGAGTTAAAGGTTTTATAAAGTTTGTAATTTATAAAAGTTTTTTGAAATATTCACATCAACAAAGTTGAGAAAAACTTGTAAAAATAATGTTATGTTTTGACTATTTTGTTTCTTGGAATAACATGGTTATTCATGTAAATTTAAAGAATGAGAAAATGCATCATGGATATACCTTTAAAAATCAGTTCCCATGTTTTCTGAAAACTCACTGAAATTATTTGTTCGCAATTAGCAGTTATGTCTATTTTACTTGTCCAAAACCAGCCTTGTAAACATTCGTTCAGTTCAAATTCTTTTTCAAAGAAAAGGTCGTTCGCTTCTCAAATATGCCCAAACTCAGAAAGCTTCATGAAAATGGTTAGTGATAGTAAAAACAGAATCTTTTATTAGTTATCAGTAAGTAATCAAAAAATGTCAAAATATTTCGGTGAACATAGTATATAAACTCATATTGTTTTCATTTACTTGTGGGCTTTGGTTTGCCTAGGTTCCTAACATAATAAAAATATAACAAAAGTATTCAATAACAGTATTATTATCACATATTTACAGAGAATAAACAGTAACTTTTATTTATCTAAGAGCGAGAAAGGAAAGGGAATTGGACTCAAAATTGGGCCAAAGAAAATTCAAGCCCAACAGATTCCATGCACAACAACGGTAGACTCCACTCGGCAAAATGGACCCTAGGCTGGAACTTGGGCTTATGTTCCAAACACCTCAGCATGCCCAGTTCAATCATACGAACAAAAGAAAATAAAGACCATTAGTGAAATCAATATGAGGCCCAAAAAGACAAAATAACAAAGAGTAAATGAAATTAAAGATCATAGTGTAACCATCTTCATTTATGTTAATCCTAAAGAGATTAATAAGAGTCAGTGATTAGAGGCATAGGAAAAACCTTATTCATGGATGAGATACCCTTTGGATCCCTAGCACTTTAAAGTTCACAAGAGTCTCAGGGACCCCGAGTAGTGCTTGCGTCAGAGAAGAGCATCTCAACCACAAACTAGGCCCCACCCCAAATACCCTTGATCACTCACACTCACTCTTCCCCAGAGGTTTTGTTACAAATAAGGTATTCACTTTAGTAATTAACATGTTAGCAGCAGTAAAAACAGAAGGTTCAAGTACACAAGAAGTTCATAAATTACAGTAAACATCAGTCAAAGTGCAGAGACTTGAACACCAGAAGTAGGCATGCTCATAGTTGAGGCCTCATTATACCAAATAACTATGCTAACAATCTTGATCAGACTCCCTCGAGGTAACGACAAACAGTAGAGGAACTCATATAAGCAAGAAGTCAGTTTTGAGCTATCTCAAACTGAATAACTTGGTTCTTAGCCTATTAGGTTCTCAACCAATATCCAGATCTATTATTAGGCTTTATAGGCAAGGATATAAATCAAGCATGGTGCAGTGTTTATCTAAACAAGACAAACATGTATTAATGAGTTTCATTAGGCCTATAAGTGACAACAATCGCTTTCCACTTCAGATTTTCGCATAGCTCGGGTTGTTAGGTTATTAGGGAAAGCAAGGTTTAACGTCTTCTTCTATGAAGTAGATTTAAGTGAAAATTATAATAGTTTACCCATGAGTCCTTCTTAAAAGCAAAACAAGAAGTTCATGGGTGTAATTGGGAAAACACACTAGTATAGAAGTTCATATAAGGTACTCAAACGTATACATAGTGTCATTTCAAAAGAGTTACAAGATTACAAGACATATCCGGCAAGCAGATAACCTAATACCTAAGCCAATGAGTTCATTATAGAAATTCAAATCCTGTAAGATTCAAATGTACACATCAGATATGGAGTTAATAGATGATTACTCAGTCAAGAAGCTAGATTAAGTGTGTGGCATCTATACTATTATGGAGGCTATTTAGTTTAGTCAAATGTGGTACAACACTACTAATCCAAGCACAGATGTACCTGACATAAACTTTCAACACGACATCAAGGAAAAGGTATAAGAGCACAACTTTAATAAATCTAACTAAACATGGTAGTACAGCTAACAATGACACATAGAATCATCAGGAGACCCCTAAATAATGACAATGGCTCAGCAAAATTCATATCATTCACTTTAGCATCTATTTATCCAGTTAAGTCATGAGGTACAATAACATATATTAACCGGCCATACTAAAACTATCATAAATTATCAGAAAATAATTAACTCAAACAATAAGGATAACATATGGAAGCAGAACATAATAATCGATCACAAACTACGAACATATATCATGAACAAAAGATAATCAACAGAAGAAGATATTGTAAGCACAAAATAACACAAATAATCAAAATAAAGCGAGGGTCAATGTTCACTGACCTTCTGCAGGGCAGCAAACCAAACAAGACCTTTTTTAGCCATTTAGGATTTCAAACTCAAGCTCAAACAGCAAACGAACTCAGAACCCGAGAAGGGAAAGAAAAAATAAAATCAGAGAGTGGGGAAATCTAAACCTTTTGTTTTGTATTTCAGATTGTATTCGATTGTCTCAGGTGTTGTTGGTGATGTTAGGTGAGAGCAATTAAGGCTCCTATTTATAGTGGCCTTCAATGCCTTAGGGTTCCGGCAGATTCAAATTAGGTAGTGGAAGATGACGATAGTTGAGATGATTATAGCAAGGCAGGTAAACCTGAGAAAATAGGGGGGAAACCATCAAAGATGTTTACTTGGGACGAGCGTGGAGTGAATCGACTGTTGAAAATGAAAAATAATCGATTAAAGCTTTAACGTCTAGAGGTCACTACGTTTGACCTCTGGATATCAAATATCAATGATGAAGCCATAGAAAATCCTCATGCATATTTCTGATTTGAAGGATAGAGAGGAGAACAGACGAGTCTCAGTTGCACGATTTAGGTATAGGGTTTGGTTTTGGGGTTTTGAATTAAGTCGGCATAAATGGAAAGAAATCAACAGGATTCGCGGACAAGAGAGGCATATTGAGTGTTTGGGGGTTTGATTTTGTGAACTTGAACCGATTTTTGCAATGTTTCTTGATTGATGGAGGTTGAGGGGATGAGAGAAAAGAGAGGTATGTGGGAATGAGGGCAGCATATCTGTGGGTAGAATGATTAGGGTTTAGGTGTTTGGTAGGTTTATGTTACATTTCGCATTTTCCTACGTTAAAGTTTCGTCGTATGTTGATCAACGTAAGCTCGGGAATAAGATTAATTTTGAGGATATAGGTATTTATGTTATTTATAACAGGTGATAAGTAAGTGCCGTGAAGGTTAGAGGTTAAACAAATAAAAAAAAATGAGTTTCATTGAAGTTTGACAATTTAGGATAAAATACGGTCCAAGCTATAATACCCCGTATTTATGGACTAGCGACATATATTATACCACATGACCATTATAGTAAGGTGTATAAAGTATATTAAAGGTGAATAGTATTTTAAGTAATTTGAGATAATTCTTAATTATGTTGGTAATGGGTTAATTATTGATTTTAGTGGGAAGTTAACTAATTAATTAGAAATTGGTGGATATGTATTTGGTGGAAACATCATCCCCACATGGCAGCAAGTGGGTTATATTTGCTAAGGCCTAATAGTTACTCTTTGGCATATGTGGCTAGGTGGCTTATTTAGGGGACACTTTGCCAAGTAATCCAAATATTGGGGCCCACAACCCACTTTGATAAAGAAATCTTCCTATATCATTAAAGTGTGATGTTTATATTTGCTAAGTAACGGATGGGAAAGCCACAAAAGAATTCATACGACCTACAAAATGCTATAAGCAGCGTGAAAATTTCTAAGGGAGCACGATATAATCTTTCTGTCACGACCCGAACTCGAGAAGCACGACCGGCGCTCAACCGAGTAAACCTAGTAGAGCAAGTCTAATTTATATTAACCTCTCATCATTACTCGTGCATGATTTACCATAACATAATTAGATCTTGACTTTCATATTGAATACATTTGGCTCAATGGCCCATATTTTCTTTCTCATGATGGTTACACAGTTTTATAAATAGCTACAAAACTGTGAACATAAATACATGACAAAACTCAAATCTTTAATTACATTACCCACAGTGTACATGGAGCTTCTATGACAATAGATATCTATATACATAAAATAAACTAGACACAAACACCCACTAGAATTGTAGCAGGCTCACAATAAGATGAGTAGTGAAGAAGATCCCTATCAAAGATCTATATCATCCTGTTGAAGTATACCTGCATCATTAAAAGATGCAGCGCCCCCGACAAAAGGGACGTGAGTACATGTGGAATAGTACTCGTATGTAAGGCAGTCAAAACAACATATGAAAATATGTAACTCAAATAAGAGGCAAATAAAGTACATCAAGAGACTACAAAACATCCCATAGAATTACATTTTATGTCTTATTATACTTGCATCATTCTAAATGTCTTTTAGGATCAACTGCGCCATATGAACTATATGTGGAATACATAATATAATGTAATTGTAACAACATGTACAAACAAGGCCAATGCAAGTGGAACCTTCCTCCCTTATTTTACATATATACATTTCATAGACCGTCCTTATTGTTCACATATCGTATTATACACCTATGCCTCCCGGATACCATTCACAGTATCACCTATACAACACACCTGTGCGTTTCATAGATCGTTAGCAAATTTATTAAGAGCTTCCATCCAAATTTATAGATATTAAGTAGGGGATCCTTTATAACCACCTTCACACAAAGCGGCCCTGCCACCTCACCCCAACATATGCGGCTGGAGATGTATCACGATACCACAATCTCTACACAAAATGGCCCTTCCGCCTCACCCAATATATGCAGGTGTAGGTATATCACAATACCACAATCCCTACACAAAGCAGACCTCCCGCCTCACCCCGATATATGCAGAAGGAGGTGTATCATAATACCACAATCCCTACACAAAGCGGTCCTGCCGCCTCACCCTAATATATATGCGGATGGAGATGTATCACACCACCACAATCCCTACACAAAGCGGTCATGCTGCCTCACCCAAATATATATGCGGGTGGAGGTGTATCACAATACCACAATCCCTACACAAAGCGGCCTTGCCGCCTCACCCCAATAAATATGCGGGTAGAGGTATATCACAATACCACAATCCCTACACAAACGTTCCTGTCCCCTCACCCCAATATATATGCGGGTGAAGGTGTATCACAATACCATAATCCCTACACAAAGCGGTCCTGCCGCCTCACCCCAATATACATGCTGGTGGAGGTGTATCACAATACCACAATCCCTACACAAAGCGGTCATGCCGCCTCACCCCAATATATATGCAGGTGGAGAGTATTCCACAATACCAAAACTCTACACAAAGCGGCATTGCCGCCTCACCCCAATGTATGCTGGTGAAGGTGTAATCCTAATCACAATACCATATGTAAACTCAAAGCGACATAGTTTATCATTATATTTAAGGTCATAATTTCTCATATCACTGGAATACTTCATGTTCGTGCTCATCATGGAGAAACACAACTCATTATATTAGCACATGCATGATAAATAAATAATTCTATTTCAATGCCACCTTGGCCCAATTCTATTTCTTAAGGTTCATCATCATTTAACAAAGGATATCTCCCTTCTATCTCATTATTCACTCCCTTGACATCTTGAGGTCATTATCTAGGTCCATGACTCTTGGGGACTTAACAATCGAAGTCATTTACAAACATTATTTCATAAGCATACAACTATAGTTGAAACCATTGGGACATACAACAATTCATAATTCTCATTTAGGCAACGACCACATTTCATGTTCATACTATCACTTACTTGTACTTGCTATGGGTGAACATAGAACATTAAGAGCATTTAGAACATTTAGGAACAACATAGTCTTTACCCGCAAGAATGTAGGGTCTTATAACTCATTGGAAACAAAAGTATAAATACGTACATCTCATAACCGTTCACACCATATATGAGTTAATCCGTACTTTCAACAATTACAACATTATTATTTCATTGGCTCTCTTGGCCATACATACGATTCTTCTTTCATGGCACAATAGCCGTATTTCATATTCCATACTTTCATATCTTTCCTTTCATGGATCATCATCATAAATATCAACATATACAATATTCTGGAAATCACAACTTTAGGTTCATTAGTAATGAAGACTTTAAACACAATGGATTTGTTTCCTAGAAATGGAGTAAAATGATTGGCAATCGAAGCACAAGTTAAAATCATAAACAAGTAATACATCATTTATTCTTGAAAAACTTTTTTCCAAAAAGGACAATACATAATTTTCACTCATGGATATGTAAGAATGCAAAACACATTGAAAATACTCACTAAACATTGCATTAGCTAAAACAGCCATATATGGGCATCACTTGAGTTCATTAGCTTTTAGGATATTCTATTTTCAAAGTCAATTTTAGAATAGTTTAATCAAAGCTTATTTCATAATCTTTCTCACATCATCTCATTTCATTGGCACCATTTGCCACAAGTATAACTTTCACTCTTGGCACGTTGGCCACACTTTATATCCCTAATTGACTTATTTCACTTCCAACCATCTTTATAGGTTATCAACAATAAGACATTTCCAATCAAAACTTTAGGAACACATATGAGCAATTAAGAGTCTTAAGCATATTGAGTTTTCTCACACAATTTGTCATCATAAGCTTCATTTGAAACACCATTCAAAGACATAGCATTTTAATACACATATCATTCTTGAACACATTCCCAAAAGATAACATAATGTGATAGAAACATTCACAACACGTTTTGAATACATAATTCTAGACACTTTGCTTATTCGGGACAATCAAATTTATTGGGAACAACCCGGAACATAGAATACGGAACTTGAGACATCCATACTTGAAACTTACGGGAACATCATTGAATTCAATTCTAAGAAAGAGGTTTAGCCAACATACCTCGCTTTGAGCTTTCCTTAAATTACTACAACGTTCTGAAAATTCTAGGAATTCCAATCTATTTTGAGACATAAAATAATTGAATATATATTAGGGAGATATTCATGGTTTCAGCTCATTTGAGCATTTTATCAAACACTAGGCGTGCAAATTTGGCTACCAGGTTCTTCTACAAGATTTTCTTCATTCCACAATCCAATCTTTACTTATTTGATCTCAACAATCTTTCCACAAATATTATTGGTACAAGAATATATACATAATATGCTTACACCCAAGAATCATACTCCCAATCACCAATCTTTTACCCTAAACTCGAAATTGAAGACTGGGGGTTTGAATCTTACCTCTTAGATGAAGATCTTGTGATTAGCTTCCTTGATTCTTGATTATTGCTGCAAGATTAGATGATTAGAATGTTTGGTTCCCTCTTTCTCTCTCTAAAATACTCTTACCTCTCTCTAAAACCTTCAGAAAAACACCCCAAATATCAAAATGGGGCCGGGTTATGAAAATAGAAAAATTAACCCCCCGAAATTAGGTCTGCGGTCGCATAATGGACCGCAGAATGGGTATGCGGGTCACACAATGCATCGCGAAACCAATGCCCAAAAATGGGCTGTGCTGGGCAGGTCTGCGACCAGTTTTGCGATCGCATAACCACTTCTGCTATCGCATAACCACTTTTGCAATCGCAGAATTGGCCGCAGAATGGCATTCTGACAGCCTTTGGTAAGTGGGTCATAACTTCTTGTAGGAGTGTCCAAATGAGGAACGGTGTAAAGCATTAGAAACTAGATACATAGACATTTCCTTTGATAGGTAATACACTATATAACGCTTCATATCATGAGAGTTGTGCTCTTTTGCAATTAGGTCTTGTGCAAACTCGCTTGAAACTTTAGTCTATCATGAAATTTTCAACTTGACTTGGACTTAGGGCTCTCCTTAGACCCCACATCTCTCATAATATGCCTCGTACAGTTATTATCATATCCAATTGATATCCATAATATTAATAGTGTTCGTACGCACACAAAATAATATAATTAGCACACATCAACTTTCTTACTAGCGCTTAAGTACGTCAAAAGTTTTTGGGGTGTTACATTCTCCCCCACTTAAGAACATTCGTCCTCGAATGTTTTACAAATCCCTTCTAAGAATAGAGTTACCATCATTTTACCTCCAACCACTATACATAGACACTTATGACTATATGGGTCTTATACTTCCTTTCCAAAATCTCAACTTACTTATGGTCCTTAAAATTTAGCTATCTTTGGAAATTCTTAAACGATTCGGCAGAGTTTCCCCTCTAACTGGGCCTATCCACCTTTCAGAGAATCCTAGAAATCAATCCTAAATAACATATAGATATCACCACATTGCACCATATACATGAAATCAACAACTATGACTCTTGAGGCCAACTGTATGACCTTGCTTACCTTGGTCGTATCCTTGACTTTTCATTCCTCCATTACGAGGACAATTGGGCACCTCACACATTATGACTGTCATGTGCGTCATTCCTTTAATCTTTAGGCCTTTCTCATTTCATAGCACGATGTGCAATATTCCTTCGTATTAACAAGGGAACTCTGAGACTAACTTGGAACCTTAAGGCACGATCGGGGATAGAAGAAGAGAAACATTTCCTAAATGTCGTTGTAGCCTCCCTATTATAAGTGTGGTCGGCAACATACCGATAAGAGGGACTCTACTAACGGAGGTATATGACACTAAGTTTGTCACGCCCCGAACTCGAGGAGCGCGACCGATGCTCAATCGAGTAAACCCAGTCGAGCAAGCCTAATTTACATTAACCTCTCATCATTACTCGTGCATGATTTACCATAACATAATTAGATCTTGACTTTCATATTGAATACATTTGGCTCAATGGCCCATATTTTCTTTCTCATGATGGTTACACAGCTTTATAAATAGCTGCAAATACTATGAACATAAATACATAACAAAACGCAAATCTTTAAATCTTTAATTACATGACCCACAATATACATGGAGCTTCTATGACAATAGATACCTATATACATAAAATAAACTAGACCCAAACACCCAGTAGAATTGTAGCGGGCTCGCCATAAGCTGAGTAGCGAGGATGATCCCTATCAAAGATCCATATCATCTTGTAGAAGTATATCTGCATCCATTAAAAGATGCAGCGCCCCCCACAAAAGGGGCGTGTGTACATGTGGAATAGTACTCGTATGTAAGGCAGTCAAGACAACATATGAAAATATGTTAACTCAAATAAGAGACAAATAAAGTACATCAAGAGACTAAGATATATCCCATAGAATCACATTTCAAGTCTTATTATACTTGCATCATTCTAAACTTCTTTTAGGATCAACTGGGCCATATGAACTATACGTGGAATACATAATATAATGTAATTGTAACAACATGTTTAAACAAGGCCAATTAAAGTGACAACTTCTTCCCTTATTTTACACATATACATTTCATAGACCGTTCTTATTGTTCACATATCGTATTATACACCTATGCATCTCATAGACAGTTCACAGTATCACCTATACAATACACCAATGCGTTTTATAGACCGTTAACATCAAGAAAATTTATTAAGAGCTTCTATCCATATTTATAGATATTAAGTCGGGGATCCTTTATAACCACCTTCACACAAAGCGGCCCTGTCACATCACCCCAATATCTGCAGGTGGAGGTATATAATAATACCATAATCCCTGCATAAAGCGGCCCTACCGCCTTACCCCGATATATGCGGGTGGAGGTGTATCACAATACCACAATCCCTACACAAAGCGGTCCTGGCGCCTCACCCAAATATATATGTGGATGGAGGAGTATCACAATACCACAATCCCTACACAAAGCGGTCCTGCCGCCTCACCCCAATATATATGCGGGTGGAGGGGTATCACAATACCACAATCCCTACACAAAGCGGTCCTGCCGCCTCACCCCAATATACATGCGGGTGGAGGTGTATCACAATACCACAATCCCTACACAAAGCAGTCCTTCCGCCTAACCCCAATATATATGCGGGTGGAGGGGTATCACAATACCACAATCCCTACACAAAGCGATCCTGCCGCCCAACCCCAATGTATGCGGGTGAAGATGTAATACCAATCACAATACCATATATAAACTCAAAGCGACATAGTTTGTCATTACATTTAAGGTCGTAATTTCTTATATCATTGGAATACTTAATGTTCATGCTCATCATGGAGAAATACAATTCATTACATTAGCACATGCATGGTAAATCAATAATTCGATTTCAATGGCACATGTGCCCAATTCCTTTTCTTATGATTAATCATCATTTAACAAAGGACATATCCCTTCCATCTCATTTTTCACTCCCTTGACATCTTGAGATCATTATCTAGGTCCATGACTCTTGGGGACTTAACAAGCGAAGTCATTTACATATATTATTTCAGAAGCATACAACTATAGTTGAAACCATTGGGACATACAACACTTCATAATTCTCATTTAGTCAACAACCACATTTCATGTTCATACTATCACTTACATGAACTTGCCATGGGTGATCATAGAACATTTAGAGCATTTAGAACATTTAGGAACATCACAGTCTTTACTCGCAGGAACGTAGGGGCTTATAACACATTGGAAACAAAAGTACAAATACGTACATCTCATAACCTTTCACACCATATATCACTTAATCCGTACTTTAAACCACTTATAACGTTATTATTTCATTGGCTCTCTTGGTCATACATATGATTCTTTTTTCATGTCACAATGGTCGTATTTCATATTCCACACTTTCATATCTTTCTTTTCATGGATCATCATCATAAATATTAACATATACAATATTCTGGAAATCACAACTTTAGGTTTATTAGTAATGAAGACTTTAAACACACTGGATTTCTTTCCAAGAAATGGAGTAAAATAATTGAAAATCGAAGAACAAGTTAAAATTATAAACTAGTAACACATAATTTATTCTTGAAATACTTTTTCCAAAAAAGGACAATACATAATTTCCACTCACGAATATGTAAGAATGCAAAACACATTGAAAATACTCACTAAACATAGCATTAGTTAAACAGCCACATATGGGCATCACTTGAGTTCATTTTAGGCAATTCTACTTTCTAAGTTAATTTTAGAATAGTTGAATCAAAGCTCATTTCATCATTTTTCTCACATCATCTCATTTAATTTGCACCATTGGCCTAACTTTCCCTCTTGGTACGTTGGCCATACTTTATATACCCAATTCACTTATTTCACTTCCAACCATCATTATAGGTTATCAACAATAAGACATTTATAATCAAGACTTTAGGTACACATATGAGCAATTAAGAGTCTTAAGCATATTTAGTTTTCTCACATAATTTTGTATCATAACCTTTATTTGAAATACCACTCAAAGACATAGAATTTTAATACACGTATCATTCTTGAACACATTCCCAAAAGACAACATAATGTGATAGAAATATTTGGAACACGTTTAGAATACATATTTCTCGACACTTTGCTTATTCGGGACAATCGAATTTATTGGGAATAACCTGGAACATAGAATAAGGAACTTGAGACATCCATAGTTGAAACTTACGGGAACATCATTGAATTCAATTCTAAGAAAGAGATTTAGCCAACATACCTCGCTTTGAGCTTTCCTTAAATTACTACAACGTTCTAGAATTTTTAGAAATCCCAATCTATTTTGAGACATAACAAAATTGAACACAAATTAGGAAGATATTCATGGTTTCAGCTCAATTGAGCATTTTATCAAACACTAGGTGTGCAAATTTGGCTACAAGGTTTTTCTACAAGATTTCCTTCATTCCACAACCCAATCTTTACTTATTTGATCTCAACAATCTTCCCAAAAATATTATTGGTACAAGAATATATACATAATTGAAATTGAAGACTAGGGGTTTGAATCTTTCCTCTTAGATGAAGATCGTGTGATTAGCTTCCTTGATTCTTGAAGATTGGTGCAAGATTAGATGATTAGAATATTAGGTTCCCTCCTTCGTTCTCTAAAATGCTCTTACCTCTCTCTAAAACCTTTAGAAAAACACCCCAAAATAAGCTCCAAAGGCTATTTATCAAAATGGGGTCGGGTTATGAAAATAGAAAATTAACCCTTCGAAATCAGTTTTGCGGTCGCATAATAGACCGAAGAATGGGTATGCGGGTGGCACAATGCACCGCGAAATTGATGCCTAGAACTGGGTTGCGCTGGGCAGGTCTTCAACCAGTTTTGCGGTCGCATAACCACTTCTGCTGTCGCATAACCACTTTTGCGATCGTAGAATTGGCTGCCGAATGGCATTCTGGCAGCCTTTGGTTATATAGTCATAACTTCTAGTAGATGTAGAATTAGAACCTAGACACATAGACCTTTTGTTTGATAGGTAATACACCTTATAAGTCTTTATATAATGAGAGTTATGGTCGTTTGAAGTTAGGACTTGTGCGAACTCACTTGAAACTTTAGTCTATCATGAAATTTCCAACTTGAATTGGACTTAGAGATCTTCTTAGACCCCACATCACTCATAATATGCCTCGTACAGTTATTATCATATCTAATCGATATCTATCATATTAACAGTCCTCTTCCGCATACAAAAAATATAATTAGCACACATCAACTTTCTTACTAGCGCTTAAGTACGTCAAAATTTTCTGGGGCGTTACACTTTCTCAAGATTATCATATGAATTTTCCATATTTTGATCCTGTCGTTATGTATTTTGTCTCGATTGACATGTGTTAGAAGAATTAACACAAGAATCAGCTCAGGTATGTTAAGGCTATCCCTTCTTTCCACTTGGCATGATCCATATGATACAAACAAAATGAGTAGACGCACAACTTTCATAAATGGCTCTATTCATAGGAGTACTAGGAGTGCATATATTCTGGATTCCCCATGTGTTCTATTATTATATGATCTGCTCATGGGTCTTACAAAAATATGTAAGTTGATAAAGTTTATCTGAGAGATCTTATTGACTTACTTCATTATGCATTGCATTCATTTATACATATACATTTACCAAGGACCAGATGGCATTATATACACGTATATTATATGTATATGGGATATGGGAAAAAGTTACGACGTTATATACGCACCATCACCTGATCAGTTGGTATACGTTGATGATTGTGCCCACTGAGGACGAGATGATATGATGGGATACCCTCAGAGGCTTGATGATGTTATGTACGCATATACCTATGCATGATAGGAAATTTATACGCACATGCATGACATTATAAATATTTCAGGATTCATAAAGTTATTTAGGCCTACAGGCTGATTCCTTTACTCCATATTTCTTTTATTTCTTCTATGTACTGATTTTCATGCCTTACATACTCGGTACATTATTCGTACTGATACCCCTATTTCCTGGGTCCTGCATTTCATGCCTGCAGGTCCAGATAGACACTGACGGTTCCCCTTCTTAGGATCCTTGCTCAACGAGAGTTGGTGTGCTCCATTTGATCCGGAGCTGCTTTTAGGTATTGGTACGATATGGTTGTATACATATATAGTTATGACAGGGCCAAGTCCCGTCCTTTATACAGTTGTACACTCTATTAGAGGTCTGTAGACAGTCATGTATATTCAGAGAGTATTTGGGCACGTTTTATTGCATATGTTGTTCACATCATTCAGTAGTTTACTGCCAGACATTATGCATTTCCTACACTTATTTCATATTTTATCTTAGACGTATTCTTAGGGGTGTTCGACAGGTAGGCTCGGGCACTCGTCATGGCCCATCGGTTTGGGTCATGACAAAAGTGATATCAGAGCAGTTCTGTCCTAGGGTTGTCTCCAAAATGTGTCTAGTAGAGTCTTGTTTATGAGTGTGTTGTACACCACATTTATAAACAAGAGGCTACAGGACATATAGGATGTTATCCTCCCTTCTTATCTAAGATCGTGCTATATAAAGATTCATTTTCTTAACGATATGTTATATTTTCAGCGATGCCTCAGAAGGCTAAAGCCGCTCAGAAGGGCAAGTCCGTGGCTGATGAGACTACTAGTCGAGTGCCACAGGTCACCAGAGCTCGGGGAGATTCTCATAGTGAGATTTCATCTCAAACTTCACATACCCCGCCCTCTCCAGAGGAGCTCCGAGGGGCACTAGCTGCAGCATGCGCCCCAGTACCCCCAGCCCCTCAGCCAGATGCACCGGGTCAGGAGATGAGAGATGCTATTCAGCTATTGACTCGATTAGTATCCGCATAGTCTCGACATTAGGAGGTAGGTATTGGTCATGCAAATAGGCCATCAATGTAAGGGTTCGTGATTTCATTAATTTGGACCCTCCGGTATTCACTAGAGCAGATCCAAATGAGGACCCTCAGGTATTTATTGATAGGATGCGGAGGACTTTGAGGGTAATGAGGGCCACTGCGACTGAGTCAGTTGAGTTAGCTTCCTATAGACTTCAGGATGTTGCAGTTAATTGGTACGAGTCTTGGGAGTTTTTCAGAGGTAAGGATGCCCCTCCAGTGATATGGCAAGTGTTTACAGAGGCTTTTCTTCGTCATTATCTACCACCAAAGCTTAGACGGGCCAGAGTTGATAGGTTCTTGACCCTTCAGCAGGGTAATATGTGTGTTCGGGAGTATAACCTTCAGTTTCATTCTTTGGCTAGGTATGCTCCCACTATTATAGCTAATATGGAGGATCGCGTTCACCGGTTCGTGATGGGGTTAGAGCCGCACCTGCTTAACGAATGTATGACGATCTCACCTATAGAGGAGCGTAAGCAGAATTAGAGGGCCGATCGTGAGCATGATTGGGGCCACAGTAAGAGTGCGAGATCCTCGGGTCCTTCTAGTGAGTTTCGAGGTTGTCAGAGACAACAATACCTGAGGTATCTAGCCAAGCCATCAGCTAGCGCACCTCCTCAGTTTGCCGGAAGGGAATTTGATCGTTTTATACATTCAGGGCCCAGTCAGAATTCCAAGGCCTCTAGTTCTCAGTATTGGGTGAGTCAAGTCAGATGAAGCCACCCTTCCCACGATGTGCTCAATATGGTAAGCAGCATGCCGGGCAGTGCCTTATGGGGTTGGGTGTTTGTTCTACTTGTGGTTATCCAGGCCACGTTATGAGAGATTGTCCGATGAGAGGTGGTGCAAGCATAGTTCAGCCAGCGGTATCTGTAGCTGGTTCATCATCATCAGTACGCCCTCTAGGCAAGGTTCACAAGCACCAATGGGTTGTGGTAGAGGTAGAGGTAGAGAATCTAGCTCGAGCGGTCCTTAGAATTGTATTTATGCATTAGCAGGTCGACATGATAAGGAGTCATCACCTGATGTTGTTACATGTATATTATCAGTCTCCTTATATGATGTATATGCATTGATTGATCCATATTCCACCTTATCGTATGTCACTATGTTGGTTGCTAGTAAGTTTGGGATAGAGCTTGAGTTGATTAAACCTTTTGAGGAATCCACATCTGTTGAGGATCGAGTGATAGCTAGACGGATATATAGAGACTGTATAGTAGTAGTTCATAGTTGTTCTATAGTAGCATACATGATTGAGTTAGATATGGTAGAATTTGATGTTATAATGGGTATCGATTGGTTGGCTTCTTATTATGCTAACGTTGATTGTAGATCAAAGATGGTTCGATTCCAGTTTCCAGGGGAGCCTATTTTGGAGTGGAAAGGTAATACGGCATCACCTAGATGTAGGTTTATTTCCTATCTCAATGCAAGGAAGATGATCAAAAAGGGCTATATTTATCACTTAGTTTGGATACAATATGTGAAAGTAGAGTCACCAACCGTTTAGTCTATCCCTGTGGTTAATGAGTTTCCCGATGAGTTTCTGGGTCTTTCGCCAAAGCGAGAGGTTGAGTTTGCTATTGACATATTACCAAATACTCAGCTAATATCTATTCCTCCTTATAGAATGGCACCTGCAGAGCTGAGAGAGTTGAAAGAACAACTAAGGGACTTGCTTGAAAAATGCTTTATCAGACCTAGTACATCACCGTGGGAAGCACCTGTGTTATTTGTGAGGAATAAAGATGGTTCCTTGCGGATGTGTATTGATTACAGACAGTTGAATAAGGTGACGATCAATAATAAGTACCCGCTCCCGAGGATTGATAATTTATTTGATCCGTTACAGGGTGCCAGGTGTTTCTCGAAGATAGACTTGAGATCTGGGTACCATCAGGTAAGGGTTAAGGAGAAAGATATTCTAAAGATAGCATTCAGGACCAACTACGAGAACTTTGAGTTCGTGTTATGTCATTCGGTTTGACGAATGCCCCAGCAATATTCATGGACTTGATGAACCGTGTGTTCAGACCCTTTCTAGATTTGTCCGTGATTGTATTTATCGATGATGTATTGGTTTATTCCTAATCAGAGGCCGAACATGCAGATCATTTACGTAGGGTGCTCACAGTATTACAAAAAGAGAAGTTGTACGCAAAACTCTCTAAATGTGAATTTAAGTTGAATTTTGTATCTTTCCTTGGGCATATTATTTCAGGTGAGGGTATCCGGGTTGATATCCAAAAGATTGAGGAGGTGAAGACTTGGCCTAGACCCACGACACCGACGAAGGTTCGTACGTTTCTCGATTTGGCAGGTTATTACAGGAGATTCATAGAGGCATTTTCTTCTCTTTCATCACCATTGACAAAATTGACTCAAAAGAGAGCTAAGTTTCAATGGACTGATGCTTACGAGTGGAGTTTCCAGGCATTGAAGGACAGATTAACTTCAACACCTGTTCTAACACTCCCAAAGGGAACCGATGGTTATGCTATCTATTGTGACACTTCGGGTGTTGGATTGGGTTGTGTACTAATGCAGCATGGTAAGGTTGTAGCTTATTCTTCTAGACAAATAAGAAAGCACGAGAGGAATTACCCGACCCACAATTTAGAGTTAGCCGCGGTGATTCATGCACTAAAGATATGGAGGCACTATTTGTATGACATTCATGTTGATGTCTATACAGATCATACGAGCCTTCAGTATATCTTCAATCAAAAGGAATTGAATTTACGCCAAAGGAAATGGTTGGAGCTACTGAAAGACTATGATATTAATATTCTATACCATCCGGGGAAGGCTAATGTAGTAGCCAACGCCCTCAGCCATAGATCTATGGGTAGCCTGTCATATTTACAGTCAGAGAAGAGTGGGATTGCCCATGAGATTCATCAGCTAGCTAGTCTTGGAGTTCGATTACTGGATTCAGGTGATACCGGAGTTCTATTCAGGACACGGCAACATCCTCTTTAGTAACTAAAGTGAAGGAATGCCAGTACGAGGATCCTGTGTTAGCTCATTACAGGGATACAACCCCTCAGAAGGAGAAGACATAACCGAAATAACCTTCTGAACTAGATAAAGCTATGATATTTTTGGACATTATATTAACACATGTAACCTATGTGATTTAGGCTTCAAAGGAAGTATTTTCACATGGTGGAATGGGAGAGGTAAAGATGACTGCATTTCCAAAAGATTGGATCAATGTCTGGGCAATTTGAAGTTTCAACATATGTGGCCTAATTTAGAGATCACTCACTTATGCAAAATAGGGTCTGATCATAGTCCCATGTTATTGAAAAGCAATCCTGATGCTACACCAATCAAGAAGGCTTTTAAATTTCTGAACTTTTGGAGAAAGCATCCAACTTTCAAAGATGCGGTGGAACAAAACTGGAATGCAGACTTTGTAGGAGATCCTTTCTTTGTGTTCAATCACAAGCTCAAGAAATTGAAGAAAGATTTGTCAATATGGAATAGAGCAACATATGGGTACATTTTTCAAAGAATTGCAAGTCTGGAGGAGGTTGTGATAGTGCATGAAGCTCAATTTGAGAGGTCGCCTACATATCATAATAGATAAAGGCTGCAGAAAGTTCAAGCAGAGTTGATCAGATTTTTAGCTTTGGAGGAGGAATTTTGGAAGCAAAAAGCTGGAATGTCATGGTTCCAAGATGGTGATAGGAATATGAAATTCTTCCATGCACAAGTTATGGCAGAAGAAGAAGATTGTAGCTGAAGAGAGTGCAGAATTCTAATGGTGATTAGTTAGAGCATAGTGTCGAGATGGCTGATGAAGCTGTGAGATTTTTTCAAGCCCAATTTCATGAAGAAACTATTCCCACATCCTTTGGCATCCTTTTTCATATTCATACAATGATTGACAATGCTCAGAACTTGGAATTGATACAACAACTTACTAAAGAAGAGGTAAAACAGATTGTTTTTTGTCTAAATAGGGAAAGTGTTGGGGGTCTTGATGGCTTTACTGGATGGTTGTTTCCATACTTGTTGGGATATAATTTGTGATGACATTGTAGATATGGTGAAGGCTTTCTTCAATGGTCATGAATTGCCCAAATATGTCACTCACACTAATATGGTATTACTACCAAAGAAGAAGAAAGTTGTTACTTTCTCTGATATGCGACCAATTAGCCTTAGCAATTTTGTTAACAAGATATTTTCTAGAGTTGTGCACGAAAGGCTTGCAATGTTGCTTCCAAATCTAATATCTGAAGAACATGTTGGATTTGTAAAGGGCAGGAGCAAAGTAGAAAATGTTCTCTTAACACAAGAGATCATCACAGACATCAGACTTAGAATCAAAGAAGGACCAAATATAGTGATCAAATTGGACATGACCAAAGCCTATGATCGATTGTCATGACTTTTCTTAACTAAGGTATTGAGGAAGATGGGATTTGGAGAAAGGTTCATTGGCTTGATTTTTGGGATTATTTCACATAATTGGTATTCAGTGTTAATTAATGGGCAACCTCATGGTTTCTTTAAATCAACAAGGGAGTGAATCAAGGTGATCCATTATCACCTACTTTATTTATACTAACTGCTGAAGCATTATCAAGAGGGTTGAATGCATTGCATAGGTGATGTTTGGCATATTTCGATATGTGTTGATGTTACTTTACCCATATTTTAACCGCT